>CM046443.1:56661889-56889063 GCA_025506515.1 Flaveria trinervia | reverse complement strand
ACCTCTAAGTCCCACACGGTATCACAACAACTGCTGAAAGCCTCATCAGTAGTTTGACAAGTGCTGAAGACTTCAACAGCTGAAGATCAAGTGCTGAAGACCTTAACGCTGAAGAACCAAAGTGCTGAAGTACAACAGCTGAAGAACACAAGTGCTGAAGCTGAAAGACCAAAGTACTGAAGTACAACAGCTGAAGATTCACAAGTGCTGAAGATCAACAACTGATGTACAAAGTCTGAAGACAAAGACTGAAGACATCAGCTGATGATATCTACTGAAGTCATCAGCTGATGAAACGCCTGAAGGTCAAAGTCTGAAGATCAAGTACTGAAGCCTCAGTATTTGTCACAACTGCTGAAGAGTACTTCTTCAGTAGTTGTGATATCAGTAGTTTTATTTTCTTGTTTCAGTAGTTTTGTAAAACGACTGAAGAGCTTGTTCTTCAGTCGTTGTAGTTTCAGTAGTTTTATATTTTGTACTTAACTTGCTGATATGTTCTCAGTAGTTGTGAACATTTCAGTAGTTTGTTAAGAATTAGTTATTTCTGTATTGGATCCAGTTGTCACTTTCCGTGATAACAGCAGTGACTGTTGCACTCTATATAAGGAGTGACAACCTATTGTAATGATTGAATGAATGAGGAATTGAATGGAATGAATGATTGATTCGATTAGAATATTCTTCATCTATAAACATTCCCAGAAATCAGAAATACATACTCTCCCTATAACTGTATGCGATCTTAATGCTCACATATTGTTAGCTTGCTACAATTGTGTCTAGTTCGTGTTAGTATTCCGCTGCTTTACATTCTGATACATCAAACTTGTGATCACTGATCCTGTCATTATCTTTTCTGCATTTCTCATCAGCACTAACTCTTTAATTATCTCAACATATCCTTATTCTGTTACAAGATATGTGTGTTGATTTCTATCAAAGCATTTAATGTTGCTGCATTCTTGTTTTGGTAACCAACCCTCTTTAAAAATTCATCATCTATCAATGTAGAGGAGTTGGGTTTTGATCTTTTCATCCTTTGCATCCTTCTCTTATGCTCAACATCCTCTCTTTTAGCACATTATCTAAGAATTTTGTCTTTAGTTTACCCACTGAGACTTAGAAGTCTTTGCTCTTGGATGATTTGGGTAATTAGAGATTTCAGCTTTGCAGATCTTTGATATCATAATTAGGAAGGCTCACAGTGATTTTATATTGTGTAAGTATTGTATCCTTCCACATGTCTCTTAATGAATACACAATCCCAGTCTAGATCATATTTCTAGGCCATAATCCTGTTTTCTTCCATAGAACTAGGAGTTGTGATATGGTCAAAAAGCTCTGTCAAAGTAGATTTTTGTTCAGTTATTTAACTCACTGTGGTCCCCATTCACCACACTTAGCCAGGTATAACTTCACGTGGCTCTCTGATCAGATTTCTTTCCTTTGTGCTAGTCTTTACTTTCAACTATCACTTGCTCAGCTGGGAGTTAGTTTTGTTGCTCAAAAGCTAGATTTGGAGCTTTAGTCCCGGATCTCAATCTAGTTTCTAACTCCACATTCATGACATGCTCCATCATTCTTCCTAACTCAACAATTGATCTTCCCTTCTGTTCATGCAATTTGTAGTTATGACCTTGTAACCAATAAATCATATTGTATTTGCTTAGCTTTGTGGTATCACAATGGCCTAACTCCTTCTTGTCTTCTGAATTGATAGAAAGGAAGTGAATGTTTCATAGTTGTAGTCGAAACTTATAAATCTTGCAACCTCAAACTACTTCAACATATCCTTCAATTTATTCATGCTCATCCTCTTTACCATGTCATATGGGAAGCCATGAGTGATCAATGTCATAAACATAGCTGATTCTGGCCTTTCTTCCAATATGTCTTTGGTTGTTAGTAGATCATCAGCCTTTGATTCTTTATGTTCTTTGGGAGTCTCATCCATAGTAAGCTCATTCCACTTAGCATCACTTTCACTATCCTTATGAGAAATGGCCTTCATAATAGATAAGTCTACTGAAGGAGTGTGTTCAAGAGACATGGATTTTAACCTTTTGGGTAAGTCTTCAACCTCAATTACTTCTTTCTTGAAAGACCCCAAATACTTCCACTGTTGTTGGACCAAAAGAACCAATGAGACTGATCAGAAAAACCTCTAAGTCCCACAGACATTGGATCTGATGAAGAATATCACAACAGCTGATTACAAGGTCTGAAGACAAAGTCTGAAGACAAGATCTGAAGACTTCTACTGAAGACGAAGTCTGAAAGCAAAGACTGAGGACAAAGTCTGAAAGAAAAGTACTGAAGACAAAGTCTGAAGCTATCAACTGAAGATAAAGTCTGAAAGTAAAAGTCTGAAGAACAAAGACTGAAGACAAAGACTAAAGACCAAAGTGATCAGTAGTTGTCACAACAGCTGAAGTTATTAACTTCAATAGTTGTGACGATTTCCTTTCAGTACTTGTAATTTACTTTTTAGTAGTTATAGTTTCAGTAGTTGTAGTTCAGTAGTTTTATGTTTTTGTACTTAGCATTTTCTGAGATGTAATGAGTAGTTGAGAACATTCTCAGTAGTTTGCATAGTTTTAGTAGTTTGTATAATTCTGTTAGATGTCACTATCAAGTGACATCACACATTCCCTATATAAGGAATGTTGACCTAGTTGTAAAGTGTGACATTCAGCCACCACAAAAGCATATGAATGAAATATTCCTTTGCAGAATTCTCTCTATATCTGTTTACTTCTCATTGAATATCAATTGTGTTCTTGCGAATTGTCTAATTCATTGTTCAAATTCCATTGCAATCTATTCAAATTAATCAAACTTAGATCACTGATCTTATTGATCGATCTAACAATTGATCATTGAAACTGCTATTTCGATATCTAAGTTTGATTGAATTAGCATATTTGCAAGAATTGGTTATAGATCATTGAATTTCTGCTACTTTCGGTTATTTGCTTTGAGTTTTCTCTTGGTTCATATTGAGTTTGTTGTGTTTTGCACTAAATCAGTTAAAACTTAATTGAATTTGGTTGAATCTGAGAATGACTACTCCTTCTAATGACCCTCACAATACCGGTTCCTCAACCAAGCCTCCGATGCTGGTTAGGACTGAGTATAACATATGGCAACCAAGAATGCTCCATCACCTGTCTGTTAACAGTTCAGGTTGTTGGACATCTGTGGTACGTGGTCCACACAAGCCTATGGTGAACAATCTGGAAACCAACCAAATGGTTCCGAAGAAGAAGGAACAATACTCAGATGAGATCGAAAATTGTTTGAGATTGATGCTAAAGCGCATGGTATTCTGGCCATGGCTCTACCTAATGAAATCTATTCTGGGCTTATGCATCATGAAACTGCTCATGACCTCTGGAATGCATTGAAGGAACAATTTGGTGGAACATATAAGGTCTTAGCAAACAACAGAGAAATCCTTGCCCAACAATATGAGACATTCTCTCATAGGAAGGGTGAGTCACTGACTCAACAGTTTGAGCATTTTCCTGTTTGATCTCTGAGCTAAAAATGGTCAAACATGAATACACTAATAGCCATATGAACAACAAATTCCTCAGATCACTGCCTGAGAGATGGGACACATACACCATTGTCCTACGCTCCAGTGCAAATCTAGATAGCCTATCTCTCACCCAACTCCATGGGAAACTGCTTACATTTGAAAGAGAGATAGAGCAAAAAAGGAAACTGGCATCATCAGAAAGCTCACTGATGACTTTGTACCAGGAACACTGCCTTGGTTGTCGTGAGTCAGAATATGCTGCATCAGAAAGCAATTATGATGAACATATAGATTTCTCTTCAAACAGTTCATATCATGCATTTGTTAGTGTTGACAGTCAGTCAGGCTGTAATAGTGACAATTTGTGTTTCATTATGGATGATTTGAAGGATATTGCTGATGATGACTTAGAAGAGATGGATATTCTAAGCCAAATGGCCTTGATTAGTATCAGATCTCAAAAGTTCTACAAGAGACTGGTAGGAAATTTCCAGACTCTCTGGCAAAACCAAAGTTGGTTTTGACAAGAGTAAGTTGAGGTGTCATAAATGCCACAGCCAAATCCAGTTCAGTTCTTATTGCACAACAACCTCAAGCCTTACCTGAGCCTCTACCATCTCAATCATCTGAATCAAAACCTCATCACAGCTTCTTCACCCCTGGTGTTGTTGACTGGAGCAGTTTACCACATGATCTCTCTGGTAATGAGCATTTATCTGCTGGTGATGGTCAACATGGTGGTGAACATCCTTTTGGGAATCTTGCTCTCATGGCCCTAGTGTCTACTGAGAATTCATGCTCCAATGCATCCTCATCACAGGTAACACAGGTATCCTCTGAGGCTAATGTTCTAAATCTTGCATAGTTGCATTTATCTCTATTAGAGAGGCAAATGTAGCTTTAATAAATCAAAATCTTGAGCTTGAGCAAACCTTTCCAAAAGAAAAGCTGAGTATGAGTCTGTTCTTAATGATAAAGATGATGAGATTTATAAGCTTAAATGCCAATTTAATGATGCAAAGGCTAAGCTAGAGGTCATTCTTGAGAATCACAGAGAACTCAAAGAAAAACTTGTAGTTACCCAAGTTGAGTGTGACCGCTGGGTATCATCCTGCAAGGGATTTGAAATGCTGCTCAGCAAGCAATCTGCTTCGAATGTGAAGTTTGGAATAGGTTACAATCACATTGCACCACCTACAGATTTTACTCCAAAATCAATGGTAAAACCTGAAGGTGAAAGTAATTTCCAAACCACATCATCATGTGCATCATCCTCAAGTGATCACCCAAAATCACAAGATGAAATTAGTGTTAATACCTCAGCAAATCAATTGCCTGATGGTTAACTACTAATAAGCACATGAAGCTGAGTACTTTAGATGTTGTCCCTCAAAGTACCTCAAGTACTGAAGGGCAAGTCACAACATCTGAAAAGCATTTCAAATCAGCTGAAATAAAAGGATTAACAAGTGCTGATGAATCTATCATACGGTCTTTCAGGACGGATAGAGAACAGCTGAAGAACAAGTCTTCAGTTGTTATAGATCCTTCAGTTTTTAACACAAGTACTGCAAGGAGGAAAGTACTAAAGATCACACCTTTAATAGTTTCCACATCAGCATTGATCAATCCAAGATGAACAATAAGCCATGTGAAATATGTGGTAAATTCAATCATCTTTCTGATGAATGTTGGTACAGAAAGGGTTCCAAACTCAACAGAGATAAGCTCATTAAAATCCAGATGGATGAAATGAAAAATGAGTTTGAGACCAAGTTTGTACCACAATCATCCCAATGTGATAAACCCATTCCTTCATCCAAATCCAAAAAGAAGGATAGGGTTTATCATGGAACAGCTGATAGTGCTCCTCATGACAAACATCAGACTAAGTCTGTGAATTTCAAGTAGGAAATGGTGGGTCACAGGAATTCATCAAAAACAAGTACTGATATGTCCCAAGAGCTGAAAGATTTAGCTACAAATTAAACACAACTTCTTATGATGGTTCAGCATTTGTTGGGGAGAGTTAACCAACTAGATGCACCTGTGATCAAACCACTGAAAAGGCATTCCAAGCCCAAATCCAAGGAATCCATTTCAGCACCATATCCATCTTCATCAGCTGTTAATCATGAGCAACAAGTTATGGTTAAATCTGTTGATGAAAACAGACCCAAAACCAAAAGGTTGGGTCTCAGAACCTAACTAGTTCTTTATGATAAATGCAGGGTTCTTCAGCATGCCAAAGGAGCATCTGGTATGTAGACAGTGGAGGATCTATGCATATGACTGGGAGCGTTCTCTTCTTAATGACTACTCTCAAGGAAAGAAGGGATTTGTTTCATTTGGAAATGATGCTAAGGGTTACATCATTGGGAAAGGATATGTGTCTAATGGAGATATCAGATTTGATGATATTAACCATGCGGAGAATCTTAAGTATAATCTACTGAGTGTCAGTCAGATGTGTGATAAAGGCCATGTTGCACTTTTCACAAGCCAGAACTGCAAGATTCTGTCTTCCCAAGTTCTGAGGCTGATTGACAAGGTATTGGATGAACATACTCTCCTGAAGGCCAACAGGATTGGAAGAGTATATGCATTGGATTTGTCAAAGAAGATTGATTTGAAGGGTCATCCTTGCCTGTTCTCCAAAGCCTCTCCTCAGGAATCTAAACTGTGGCATAGAAGGCTGGGTCATGTTAATCTCAAAAACATGAATCAGCTGATACACAATAGTTTAGTGAGAGGTCTACAAATAAAGGAGTTCCACTGTGATGAAACCTGCACTGCTTGTTTGAAAGGAAAACAACACAAAGTCTCATTCCCTCCTATTGAAGAACCTAAGTCCATTGACTGCTTGCAGTTACTGCACATGGATCTATTTGGTCCTGTGAGAGTGATGAGCATGGCAAAGAAGAAATACTGCCTGGTAATTGTGGATGATTACTCCAGATTTGTATGGACTTTCTTTTTGCATTCAAAGGTTGAGGTTGCTCAGACGATTATAAACTTTGTGTTGTATGTTGAGAAGCAGTATTCCCTATTAGTCAAGTGTATAACGAGTGATAATGGAACTGAATTCAGAAACCATACACTTGATGATTTTTATCTATCAAAAGGAATCAAGAGGCAGTTTAGCATCCCAAGGACTCCAGAACAAAATAGAGTAGTGGAGAGAAAGAACATGACCCTAATTGAAGCTGCAAGGTCTATGTTGGCTGACTCTGGTTTGCCATTGACCTTTTGGGCTGAAGCTGTTAACACAGCTTGCTATGTGCAGAATAGAGTATTAGTAAGTCAGAGGTTGATGAAGACTCCATATGAAGTTCTACATCATTTGGCTCCTCTAATTTCATTTTTCAAAGCCTTTGGGTGTCCTTGTTTCATTCTCAACACAAAGGGTCAACTCCACAAATTTGATCCTAAGGTGGATGCAGGGTATTTTGTAGGATATTCATCCACATGCAAGGCTTACAAAGTCTTCAATTGCAGAACAAAGATAGTTGACATTCTCTGAGATGTAATCAGTAGTTGAGAACATTCTCAGTAGTTTGCATAGTTTCAGTAGTTTGTATAATTTTGTTAGATGTCACTATCAAGTGACATCAGCAGACGTCACATTCCCTATATAAGGAATATTGACCTAGTTGTAAAGTGTGACATTCAGCCACCACGAAAGCATATGAATGAAATATTCCTTTGCAGAATTCTCTCTCTATAACCGTTTACTTCTCATTGAATATCAATTGTGTTCTTGCGAATTGTCTAATTCATTGTTCAAATTCCGCTGCAATCTATTCAAATTAATCAAACTTAGATCACTGATCTTAACATTTGTTTTAAAGTTTGAGCAGATTCTTCTATTGGTTTGGTTATTGGAGTGCTTGATTCAAGTGCACAGAGTCTCATCTTTAGCTCCTTAATGTCTTGATTCTTTCTTTTCAGAATCTCTGATTTATGAATTATTTCATTGTTTGATTTCTCCAACTCCAATTGCAACATCTCTTTTTCATCAGTTTGTTGCTTCAAAGACTTCTTGAATTCTTCTACAAGTTGATGTATTGCATCAATTACTTCATTGTTAGTTTTTACATCTTCTCTTAATCTGTTCAGTCTAGCTTCATGTTCATTCAACAACTTTTGCTTTTAATTTACCATTCCTTTCAACTCCTTTATTCTGGCCAACCTATTGCTTGATTTGATGATCAACTTGTTGTATTCAGCTCCCAAGTGACTTTTGCTAATAGGGATGTCTTCATCACAAAGATCATCTTCATGATATGCAATAACATCAACATAGTTTGCTTCTTCTTCACCTTCTTGATGTTGAGCATCAATCTCATTATCATTAACTTCGGTAGGAGCTATACTTGTTGAGCTTGAATTGGACTCAACTGCTTGATCTATTTGCTCTTGATGTGGTGGTTTGTTGTTGAATATCAGTGATTGGTGACACTAGTTCAGTTTGTTTGGAGAGAACATGGGTTTGAGAGTTGGTGATTAAGAGTGGCATGGTGCTTTCTTCAGATACTAACTCAGTCTCACCAGTGTGTATTGAGTTTTGAGATTAAGTAGCAGAGATAGGTTCTGTATGAACACTATTAGAAGATTGATTTTGTGGAGTTGGGTTGTTGATGAATGGGTGATTGAGGGTAAATCAGATAAATTAGCTGGGTGTTTTGACTGGCTGATGATTGAGGTTGTGGGGATTGATGATGGTGGTGTATGGGTGATTGGGGAGGAGAATGTGAGGCTTGCTCTGTATCAGTAGGAGAGCTCTTTTGTTGGTCTTCCCACACCAACTCTTGGGGTATATTAGCATTAGCATCAACCACATGTGCAAACATAGGCATGTCTTCACCTTGATATTTTCCACTTATCATGTTTGGACAGATCTTCCCAAATGAGCTTGAAAAAACACATCACCATCTCTGTCTATTCTAGGCCGTTCATAATTGATGATTAGTTGTAGAAACCTTGGAAAAATATACATCTATTAGCATTTTGCACTCTTATTTGGTTACATAGACTATACTTTGAGTAGTTGCAGGTCCTTCCCTCAAAGATTCCAATAATGCCAGATGAAATATGCCTTGAGAATCTGCCTAGATCAGACTTCCTGTTGGAGATGCACTTTAGATAAGTGCGACATAAGAATCGATATGGCTTGCATAGTCTCCCTTTCTTTATCCCACCCTTTTCAAAATCACCATCATATATCTAATAGAACACCTTCTCGATGTACTCATTCTCAAACACATCAGGGTGACCAACTTCTTATTCGCCCATCTCAAGTACTCTTCTCATAGTTTGTTCTTCCACTCTCAACCTTTCATTCTTAATGTCACACCTCTAACGTAGGTAGGGTGGGACGTCACAGACTAGCAAAAACATATGGTAGCGGAAACTAACCATCATAAGAGCACATAATGAGAGAACATCATATGGCATTATATTTTTAAAAGGCACCGGGCTAGAAGTAGACCTAGCCCCAATACAAGTGCATAATTCAATAATACAAATTGTTCCATAATAACCAAATTTAACTTGTTCCAAATGTTTCAAAACTAATCAAAGCAAATGCCATGGGTCACGGTGCTAGGTCGTCATAAGTCTTCAACAAAAGCTAGACCTTCATCAAGGGTTACCTGAAACATGCTCAAAAGAAATTTGTGTCAACTAAAAACTTGGTGATTTCAAGTGTTTATATTTTAAAAACAAAAGGATTCAATCGAATCCACTTTTGATTTAAAAGTCATAGTATCATTGTCATGGGGGATCGCAATCAACCCTGCGCTCAGTCTCGGCTAGGTTTTTCAAAAGTTATGTTATACCAGTTAATCCCGAAGGAAGAACTGAGTCTCAAACAGTGGACCATACCTATCGGATGGTTCACCCTAGTATCTTATAAAACCTATCACATGACACAAATGACCCCGCAGGATCTCAATGTGGTACCCTTCTTGTTCAGCACGGAAGGCACTGTGTGTGGGGGATTCCCCAAGTAGATCTACCCATGTAGTACAAGTGGTTCACACAAGAATTAATGATTATGATTTAAGTAAGAGCATGTTCTAACATTTTACACAATATAAAATTATCATACAAAAAAGCATAAGAAGTTTCAGTTTAACATAGCATGTTTCATCCCAAAATAGTAGTAAAAAGGGAACACTAGAACTCACCTTAGGGTTTCAAGCCAGGTTCTTTGTGTACCAGGAAAGTTTCAAGTCTTGAATCCTACCATAAAGATTAAGCTTACCAAGTGAATCTAGTCCACAGGGTCGATTCATATAGTTTTGGTAGAATTCATAGTTTAGCCCTTCCAAGTTTCAGAATTTAGAATTTCTACCCTAAAGTTTGCTTTCTTTCATTAATTGACTTTTGTGGCCCACTAATAGACATTGGGAGTTAAATACTATATTATTAATTAGTTGAACTTCCAAATTTTTTAGAATTTAAATTTGAGTTGGTAAACATATGTTTTAAGTGACTAGTTATGGTAAAATCGAAGGTTTTAACGGTTTAGTTCTTACGGTTTTAAATATTTAATCTTTAAATATTATTTTAGGGACTTTTAAAAAGCTTTATAATTTGACTATAATGTATTTTCAAGCCCTTTCAGTTGAAAGTCTCATTTTTAAGTTTATCCCACTAAAACGCTCGATTCATGAGATCCATAGATGCCGTTGGTGCATTAGTCAGTCTAAAGGGCATGACTAGGTACTCATTATGTCCATACCTAGTTTTAAAGGCTGTTTTGGGTATGTCTTCCTCTCTTATATTAGTTAATGGTACCCAAATCTTAAGTATATTTGGAAAAATAACTTGCTCCATGCAGCTGATCGAATAGATCATCGATTCTCGAAGAGGGTAACGATTCTGTGTTGTCAGCATATTTAGTTCGTGGTAATCAATACACATACGTAGGGTTCCATCTTTCTTTTTCACAAATAATATGGGAGCACCCCATGGGGAAACGATCGGTTGTATAAATCCCTTGTCGAGTAGCTCTTGAATTTGTAGCATTAGTTCTTTCATCTCGGGAGGGGAAGTCGATACGACGCCTTGGCTACTGGTGTTGCACCTGGAAATCGATCTATTTGGAACTCAACCTGACGATTTATAGGGAGTCCCTGTAGTCTTTGGGAAATACTTCCGGATATTCAGAAGCCACTATTATGTCCTCAATCTTCTTCTCCTCTCTTGCTTTCATTGCGTAGACTATGAAAGCTAGGCATCCCTTCATGAGACTGTTGGTAGCCTTTAGATGGGATATCATAGGATATAGCATGTTACGTCTTTTACCATGGACAACTAGCAACTTTCCATCACTCAAAAGTATCTTAAGTAGGCATTTATCACACACGTTTTTGACTCTATGGCTAGCCAATCAATCCATACCAAAAACCATATCAAATCCTCCTAGCTTAATAGGCATTAGATTTGTCTTACATGTACTTCCTTCTAGATTCATTAATCAATCTTTGATGAGTTCATTAGCTTCTAAGATTTATTGTCAGCTAATTCTACAGTAAACGTATCAGTTAGGATATATGCACTTAGGTCAATCAAAGGCCTAAAAGTACTAGAGACAAAATTAGCAGTTGCTCCAGTATACAATAGAATGGTAATACGATGGTTGTTTATAAGCAATGTACCATTGACCACATAAGTTTGCTTACAAGCACTGACTGGATCCATCATGAATGCCCTTTCCTTGGGCTTGTTGGGTCTGACATCCTTATCTCTCCCTAGCTTAGTACACTTATTCCTCATGTGCCCTGGATCTCCACAGTCATAGCATTGTTTACCTAGCGCATACGTACAGTCCTTAATTAAATGATCTTGGTTGTTTGCATCGAAAGCAGGGCATCGGGTTGCACTCCCCTTGATGATGTAGTTTTCACCTATTGCAGAATGGGCTTGTACCCAAGTATAGCTTCCGTGCCCTTCCACTCTAGTCATTATGCCTCATACCTTCAACACCCTTCTTACTTGGCCCACTATTGCTACCAATCACTTTCTTCACATCAAATTATTTCCTCTTCTCATCCATCGACTTCCACTTTTCTTCTATCCTGGTTTATTCAGCCCACCAAACCCTGACCAGATCATCAGTCAAACTACTGGTGAACTCGACCGCAACTTGCAGGGTTGAGGGCCTGGAGGATTGAACCATACGTCTGACTCTTGGTGTAGTCCCCAATGAAACGTGCTAAGCCCTTGGATTCCGGTATCAATAGGTGTGGCACTACAGATAGGGCTAGGAAGTGGTTGATGAACTCAATGTAGTTAAGTCATTTGATTTCCAAGCTTAGGAATTCAAACTCCAGTTTCTCTAGTTGATTGATTAGCCGTATTGTTGGTTATCAACTCCCTGAATTCGGTCCAATTCATTCTCTTAATAGCATTTCTTCCCTGAAGCTGAATAATAGTCTTCCACCATTCCATCGTCGATCCCTTGATTGATTGGGATGCAAACCTCACCATGTGTTTACATTCACTAATATCTAAAACGGCTTCCATTTTGTCGATCCATCAGTAGGTCTCTATCGTAACCTTGGTGCCAAATAAATCCTTTGGCTTGCACGCCATGAAGGTTTGGTAGGAGCATCCATTCCTTAATTCTTCGACTTCCTCATGGTTTCCCTCATAATTCCCAATCCATCATTTCCGCTGGGGGCTCCGGTCCACATTAATTTGAGCAATGATGGTCGGAATGGTGTTAGCAATTTATTATGCAACGAGGTTGGCAATTTTCTCATCATTCCCCTGATTGGCATTCTTTCCACGAGGAGTTCCTGGTGGAGTAGGGGGCTGGTTGCCGGATTGTCTATCCCCCTCATGAAAACCTCTAGTAGCTCCTTGTCTTCAAGTACGAGTTCCTCACCTGTTGGCATTCTGGTAGCATCATAGATATATTCGTTTGGTATCTCATAATTTTTGGTTTCAATTAGCCCATGCATCACTTATCCTAAAATACCATGTTCTAATAGTAGGGAGTGTAATATACACACCACTATGTACATCTAAATATGTTTCATTAAATTAATTTAGGGCAACTCACCTAAAAAGGATGCAAGTCAAAATTCCATCACATGACATAACACATTGCAATTCAATACAAATTACCCTAAGAAATTAGCATAAATAGAAATAATTTCAGAAATAGATAGGGTTAATAGTATCACAAAACATAAATGCATCAAAGTTATAGTCTCACAAGTTGGAAGGTGCTATCACCCCCGAGATAAATAATAATAGTATTTGATAATAATAAAAAATTGTTTCCTTCAACTGTCTAAATGATAGACAACCCCACTTCTTCTCTATTCTCTCACATCCACTTCTTCTTTAGCCACCCTAGCCACCTGGAGTTCTTTTTCCTTTGCTATTGCTCTAACCAATAGATCCCATGCGAAGCCATCACGACCTGAAATTGAGCGGACTAAGAGGTCCAAGTGTCGTGTTGGAGCGTCAGCTCGAAACGATGGACAACCTTCAAAATCTCATCTAGCGCAACATCAGAGGGACCTATGTCGCTTGCCCGACTGCTAGACTAGGAGTATCAGTCACCAACTAGCACACTTGGGCCATCATACATGTTGTGCCTCGGTGGCATTCAATGCTCTTCACGTGGGTGTGTCGGAGCGGGTTAAATATCGATGGTGCAGGTGTCGGAGTCCTAGCAGGTGGTGGAGGAGGAAGTGGCATCCTGAAGGAGACTGCATGGCCTAGCATTTTTGTATGGAAGACTGATAACACGGAACCTTTATCCCCAATGGGTGCGATAGGTGAGTGGGTAGGAGGTGAGACATGCGGTGAATGGGAGCGCGTTTGGCTCCTGGAGGGGGATGTCAAGGAAGATTCCTCTAATGGCTCAGTATCGTCAGTTGTAACTGATATCCAGTCTGGATGTCCACATTTCCTAAGGTATTCTTCATATTTCGTTCACAACGTCGCCTTCTATGGCTCTATCTAGTGTAGTACCGTCAGTTGGGTACATATGTACCTAGTTTATGAGCTTAATGTAAATGTATGTCATGTCTTACACATATGTAATGAATGAGTTGAATGATATATAATATGTGGTTAATGCTTATAATGTTTAATATTTCATTGTATTATTGTGTGTTAACGTATGATGAACTAACTATATAGGTTTGAGGTTGGTATGCATAGTTCTTAGTCAATAATGATTGAAAAACGTGTTCAAACTTTAACGTATGAAGTCTTCATGCGAATGGACCATGCTAATGGACCATATGCAAGAATACATCATGCTAATGGACCAGTCCATGACTGAACTAGGAGACTAGATCAGTCACACGATTGAGACATAAGATTGACTCAGTCGCACGACTGAACCTTCAGTCGTGCATATGGATCAATCGTATGTTTCAGTCGCACGACTGAACCATGCTAATGGTTCAGTCGTACGATTGGAAAACCCTAACTATAAATACCACTTAATTCATGAAAAAAATAGAACACTTGAAGAATTTTGACACATATTCGTACCCTAGCCATCCAGAGACTCTAGAAAACCTGTTCCAAGTTCATAGTTCGCAGTTGATCTTGTTCTAATCATTCTTAACGTTTCTTTAATCATTAGATTGATCAGGTTTCATGCATTATCAGTTAGTACTTTATACGTACACGGTCCTAACAAGTGGTATCAGAGCTTTGGCTCTTGATTTTGCGTGTGACTCGATTAGTTTTGGTGTAAAAATCATGTTTTTCATTCAAAAGAGTCACCTATTTTGAGTAAAATAGTGTTTTTGATATCTCCAGGTCTAAAAGTTTACGTTATTCGGCATACGACAGATTAGGGTTCTTGAAAAATTGTGTTTTTGTGTCAAAGTGTCAAAAACCTTCGATTTTGTAAAACCAGCAGCCTTCAGTCACACGATTGGCTAAATCGCATGACTGAACTCAATCGCACACCGCATTTGCATGATTGAACTCAGTCGCTTACTCATTTGTACGACTAAACTACCCCATTCGCTTGTCTCCAATCACACACTCCATATGAACGACTGAATCCAATCGCACGATTGAATTCATTCGCACGACTGATTCATCCGCATTGGTCATCCACATTTGTCCAATCGCATGATTGACTTATCCACATTTGTCCAATTGCACGATTGACTTATTCGCACCTATCCATTTGCACAAGTTAAAGTTCAAAAGATCAAAGTTTCAAGATATGGAAGATCAGTATTCTGTGTTTATTGCTTATAACGTTAGATGATTACCCATAATGGAAGCAACGATTTGAGATTCGCTTAATGGAGTTGATCGCAATATTTGGGAATCAATTGAGACACGTTATAGTATGACAGTCGGGGCTGATGGTGATAAGTTAACGTTGGGAGGTATGACTAATAGCCAGAAAGCGAAGTACAATGCTTAAAAGAAGGTGTATGCTCTGTTGACTTAGTTGATACCAAAAGATATATTTCATCAGTTTACTGAGAACAAACAGGATAAGAAGTTATGGGAGGCCTTAGAGAAAAGATATGATGGGAATGCAACGTTAAAGGCATTAAAGGCAAAGGCTCTCGAAAGGAGTTTGATAACTTCTCTTCAATAGGGAAAGAAAGCTTGGATGACATAATCGACAGATTCTACCATCTGATGAGTGAGCTGCACACTCATGGGGTTACAACGTCTAGGAAGATAAAGTGTCAAGATTTGCCGATGGTTTGCCAGAGAAGTGGGACTCGTTTATGTCTAACTTGAGACAGAACAATATACTGGCAAAATTAAACATAAATGACTTCATCCTGAAATTGAGGGAGGAGGAACTAAGGATGAAGTATAGGTCATAGAAAGGATCCTATGACTAGAATCCTTCTCTGTATAACTCATCTCCCACTCCAACTAGTTCATGAGCACCTATTCAAACTGCCTTTGTGACTAGTTTAGCAGCTCCTTCCCAAACCACAGCTTTAGGACCAGAAACATCAGGCTCATCCACCACCTAATATATATGCATGAAGCCAACACTACAAAGTTGAAGACTGAAAATCTCGGTAATATCATGGTGGAAGTAGCAAAGGAGCATATGGATCTCCTAGCAACTATTGTTCATTCATATGATGATCTAGTTGCCGGGAAGATCGGAAATCGCCACCTGGCAGATGAACATTACGAGCAGGTGGATGAGAATGAACTAGAGAGAATGGATATATTGTGGGCTTTGGCTAGTGCTGACAGAAGGGCGAAAAAGTTTGTGAAAAAGACTAGACAGAACTTGGTAGCCACAAAAGACACCACCTTTGGTTTCGACAAAACCAAAGTTACCTGCTTTAATTGTGGTGAAAAGGGGCACTTCAAACGTGAATGTGTAAAGCCCAAGAAGATAAGTAACGAGAATCCATTCTCAACCTTCAACCGTCAGGACAAAGACAGGAGTGGATCTACCTCATCAAGAAAAGAGACAAAGGCCTTGACTGCTCAAGGTGACGAAGAGCAGGATTGGACCTTCAGTTTTGTGTCCCCGGGTGAATCGAATATTGCCTGTGTCGAGGGATTGGATGTTGACTCTACGAGTGAAGGCACAGTTGACCAAGTAACGTTAGATAATGAAGAAACTATGAATGTGGTCAATCACCTGATTGAAGAAGATCTCAGAACAACAAGTTTAGAATCACCAGCATTCGAAGAGTCAAACTCCGCATGGATGCCTGATTCAATCGAGTCTTCACAGGTAAGTACCAAAGACCAACTCTTTGAAAATCATGCTTGTCATGAATGTAATAATTTTAGAAAAATCATTGATCTTAAGTTTTCTAGGTTATTAGACCACAATGATAGCTTAGTAAATGATTTACAACTGTGCACAAAAGCAAATCGTATTTTAAAAGAAAATGAGCACAGTTATAAAGAGAAAATAGAACTTTTAATAAACAACTAAGGGAAACCGAGGTTGTTGCTTTTAATCAAGCCAATGATATGAAGTTCTATTTAAAGTCCCTGGAAGAAACTAAGAAAGAAAAAGCAGTTTTAGAAGTTGAAGTCAACTCATTAAACAAAAACTACATAGTTGGACCGGTTATTCTCACATAGTTCAATACTTAGTGAAAGAAAGAAATAACGGGGAGGGGTTGGGTTACAAAGTGGTTCCACACCACATGAGATCATGTAAAATATTAAATGTATACCAATAAATAACAATCCAATTAAGGATCATGTGGTGTCAACTCCTCTAGTTAGTGATCCGGATTCCACAGGCACACCGGTGAATTCTGTCACTAAACAGAAGGAGGCAACTTTTAAATCTAAAGGTAAGATACCTATTGTGAATTTGGATGAAAAATTTGAAAAGGTTAATGTAATGTCAGGTTCAAACATGTCTATTTCTGAACCCAAAACAACCAAACCAGTTGACCAACCATGTGCTCCACGTCACAGTCCAAATAAACAAAAGGCTAAAGATGTTAAAAACGTTCAAACAATGAATTTTTAAAGAAGCAAAAACATTTAAACAAGAAGTGTCCAAACCTAACCAGACTAAAGTCACACCTGTATCGCGCACTTCCCCACAGAAACAGTTCCATAAACATGTAGACGGAGATCTCGCTACAGTTGTGGAAAGAAAGGACATATTGCTTCTAATTGTCCTTATTATCAGACTCCCAGACAGAAAATTGAAATTTACGATGATACACTAAGTTCTTCAGAAAGGACGTCTATTACTCCACCACAAAGAATTAATGAACCTAAAGTTCAAACTGCAAGCCAGTCGTCTGTTTATCATAAACATGCCTTACACAAAACCAGCTTATGGAAAGAAAGTCAAGTCAACTGTCTGATAATGAGAACAAGATGAAAAATGATATGCCCTCACCCTCAAATGGATAGTGGGTTGAGTTCATGATGTGTGATTCCTCTAGGTCACCCAATCTAGTTAAGGCTTGGGTCCCAAACCTAAACTAATAATTTCCTCTAAATGTGCAGGGTGTCCGTTACAGTGCTATCACAAATACCTGGATTGTTGATAGTGGGGCGTCTAGGCACATGACCGGGAATCTGTTTCTCCTTTCAAATGTCAAACAATTAAAGGGGACATGTATCATTTGGTGGAAATAAAGGAGGATACATCATCGCTCAAGGCGAAGTGGGAAGCTAGATAGTAAAGTTTGATAAGGTCAACTACGTTCAACAACTACAGAACAACTTGCTTTCAGTATCCTAGATATGTGACAAAGGATTCAAGGTTGTTTTTGACAACAAGAAGTGCTATGAATTAAAGAAGGATTACATTATCCCGGAGGACCAAATCTTAATATCAGCTTCAAGATATAATGACTTATATTTCTTGGATCTATCAAGAGCCTCCACAATCGACCGTCAAGTTCAATGCTTCTTGTCAAAGGCAACAGAGAAAGACTCGATCTCCTGCCATAGGTGAATGGGACACATAAATCAAAGGAAGATGAATCATTTGATCCATAATGATTTAGTGTGTCACACCCCACCTTGACGGCCGAAACGTCATGATGCGAGGGTTAAGATCGTTCACAACCATATAATGCTATTATTAAATCCAAATATATTAATCATAAGTTTCAACGGTAACATTACAATCATAAGTTTCAAATAAAGAAAATAACATAACATAAGATGTAATAAGTCAATTTATTTCATTTATTTAACTAGGTCCATTCCTAGATGTGAAAGCACTTCAAGATGTCAATCAAACTTGCGCGTTATCTGAAACATGCTAAAAATAACAGGTCAACATATAGTTGATGAGATTTCCAATGTTTTCATTATATAAGTATATAAAAAATGGCAATTCATGTTATGAAATTAGTGAACAAAGTAACTAGGGATGTAAGATAGAATGCACAATCAAACCTTGACAGTTTTACAAGTCTCAAATGTTCACAAGTATATACGATTAGCTAAGTGTACTGGGATTAACCAAGCAAGCTTGTCAGGCCGATAGATCTATGACGTCACCAGGCTAGTAATAGTTAATGATAGTACATATAATCGAAATTACATGGTAGCTACAAAGATCAACTAACGACAACATACAAGTGAACTGCCATAAGTTTACAAGAATCAAACATTTTTACAAGTGCAATGATTATAAAGTAACATGTTTCACCCAAAAGTGTGAAACTATGAAAAGGGCTATAGAAATACTCACTTGGTCAACAAGTATATAATTGATGATTAATAATGAAAATAATAAGCAACGTTCCAACGTAGTTCTTCACAAGGTACCTAAGTATATAATTACAAGACTGGAGTTTATAAATAAGTTTAACGAATTAATGAGAATTAGCGTTTGGAGGGAATTTGGTATTTAGAGTTTTTGTTAATTATATTAAATATTAAAAAATGAAATATGCAAGTTAAATATTTTAATATAAAGAAGTTGCAGGAAAACCATTGTAATAAGGTTTGGTTTACAAGGTTCAATAACATTTAACCTTTAATACAACTCTTAATTTAGACAATAATATATACTTGTTAGTTGAACAGATAATGATTTAGTGAGTTACAACAATATTTAGTGTCCATTTTATAAGAAAAAAATTATATATATTATTCGAACTAATAATAATTTAGTACGACAATATTTTAAGTCTAACTTAAAAGAACATACCCTAAATATATTATTTGTACAAATCTTGATTCAATAGGTTGAACAATATTTAAAGTCTAATTTATAAGAAATTAAACTAATTATATTGTTTGTCTAAAATTATTTAAATAAAAAAATGCTAAGATATTTTATGAAATAAATTAATAGAAAATAGAAGGGTGTCTTTTAAAAAATAAAAAGTTCACAAATTGATTTTTTATAATTTTTTAGAAAAAAATCCTAAATTAAAACAATGCTAAATCACCCTAAAAATAAAATTTGAGGGGGCACGGGTTCGAACCCGGGACCTCAATGTTGGATTGCCAGTGTATAACCAGTAAACTAGGGCCGCAGCCGTGGTTTACTTTGGTTCTAATTTCGTTTAAACTCAGATTACACGTCTTCCCCAAATCACATAAACCCTGATCCCAATTCAACCCCGATTGAGGTGTATAACTTTGATGTTTGCTGTAATAGACATGGGGCTTTGGTTCCCCATGTCAAATCGTGTGTGTACATAGGATCAATTACTTGGTTCGTTGCTAAATGAGGACGAATAGAACGAAGAACAATCGCGACTTGGTCGAAGACAATTCACAATGCAAATGCGATTAATAATTCAATTCGTTTTACAGGAAGCTCCCAAAGACATCGACAAGCAAAAGCCCTCTGCTAATTTCGATTGAAAAGACCCAGATGATGGTGTTCGATTAACGGTGGTTTCGCAACAGAATTGGTATACGAATGAGAGATTATGTGTTTCTTAGATGAAATTGAGTGTTGCAACCGGTTAGAATTTGATAGACGTTCGATTTGGTTTATTTAATTGAGTTATTATTGGAGTTTAATGGTCCAACGGTTCTATGAGTTAAAGGTTTCGGTTTTTCCTTCGATTAGGCTCATAACCGACGATTAAAGATGGTTAATTGATGCATTCAAGGTCGAAGTAGGTAAAGGAAATGATTTAAGACGGTTTGGACGTTGAAAGACGATCAAATTTCATGGTTTTGAGGTGGTCGGAGCTCGCCGGAGGTTGGCCGGAATTGTTGCCCGGATTTGCGTGGTTTAGGAAAAGGGTGGAGGTTTGGGTTTTTAATAATTTACACATTTAGTCCCTACAATTTTGTTTTTATTATTTTATGCACGAAACTTGCATTTAAAGTTTTAATATTGGCAACCTTAACCCACTAACTTAATTACTTTAAGTTTTTAAACCTTTCAAAGATTAGTAGTTTTATAAATTAATATCATTCTAGTATTATTATTATTATAGTAATATTATTATTATCTATGATTATATTCAATTAAATAAATTGTTAACTTTCAAACTATAGATAAGCAACCCAAAAGTCTCATAAATGACAGTGAAGGTCCTTACAATAATAAACGATGCTAACTTCTAAATAACCAAAAATACACGATGTTACAGTCTCCCCAACTTAAAAGAATTTCATCCCAAAATTAAGAATAAACTAAGCGAACAAATGCGGGTATCTCTCTTTCATATGATCCTCACGCTCCCAGGTGAACTCAGCTCCACACTTATTCTTCCAACGAACCTTGACAATTGGAGTAGTTGTGGTTCTAGTTTTCTTCATGATGCGATCCATAATTTCAACAGGTTTCTTAACAAAATGCAATGACCCGTCGATCTGAATGTCTTCCAGTGGAACATGCAGACTCTCGTCAGCCAAACACTTTCTCAAATTTGAGACATGGAACAAAGGATGAACTCCACTAAGGTCGAAAGGTAGTTCTAGTCTATAAGTCACTTTCCTAATCCTTTTTAGGATTTGAAAGGTCCTACAAATCTTGGAGTTAGTTTACCCTTCTTTCCAAAGCAAACAACACCTTTCCACGGTGAAACCTTAAGAAGAACCATGTCGCCAACTTGGAACTCCAATGGCTTACGATGCTTATCGGCATAACACTTTTGTTGACTTCTTGCCACTTCAAGGTTCTTGCGGATTACGGAGACTTTATCGGTTGTTTCTTGAATAAGTTCAGGACCAGTGATGAAGTTTTCTATAATGTCGGTCTAGCAGATCGGTGATCGGCATTTATGACCATAAAGTGCTTCAAATGGTGCCATCTTGATACTCGAGTGATAACTATTGTTATACGAAATTCTGCGAGCGGTAAATGCGTATCCCAATACCACCAAAGTCAAGGACACATAGTCGTAGCAAATCCTTGAGGGTTTGAATTGTTCATTCGATTTGACCATCAGTTGAGGATAGTAAGCCATATTTAAATCCAACTGAGTACCGAAGAGTTCTTGCATAGACGACCAAAAGTGTGAAGTGAAACGAGCGTCTCGGTCGAATATGATGTGCAATGACATGCCATGATGACTCACAATTTCGTCAACGTAGATGCGAGCCAGTCTTGAAACTTTGTATGTGTCTCATATTGGTATGAAATGTGTCATCTTGATCAAACGGTCAACAATCGCCCATATAGTATCATGACCAGGAGGATTATGAGGTAACTTGTTATGAAATCCATGGATATATGTTCCTATTTCCACATAGGGATTTTAGATTGCTCAAGTAAACCACATGGTTGTTGGTGCTCGGCTTTGACCCTTGTACATGTGAGACACTTGGAAACATAGGAGGCGATATCTTTCTTCCTTTCAGGCCACCAGTATTGACCACGCAGGTCCATGTACATTCATCGGAGCCAGGATGAATGGAATATCGAGTTTGATGAGTTTCGTTCATAATGAAGTGTCGAAGGTTATCATGATTCGGGATCCACAATTTATTCAAGAGGTACCACATGCCGTTCGGTTTTGTCTCTAGTTGTGACCAAACCTTAGACATCAAATCTTCATCTTCCCTTTGTCGGTTAATGTCGCTTGTTGAGCCTCACGAATGCACAACTCGAGGTCACAATCAATCCTTATGTTTTGAAGCATGATAGTAGCCACGTTCACATCCACATGAATCTCGGGTATTAAATTCTCCTAACGTATCAAACCATTGCCTTTGATTTCGGATTTCTTGGAGCGAGACAGTCTTGTTGTGGACTTTGCAACTCAACACGTCAGCTACAAAATTCGCCTTTCAAGGGTGATAGCGAATGTCACAGTCATAATCGCTAATCAACTCAATCCAACGTCTTTGTCTCATGTTGAGATCCTTTTGGTTGAACACGTGTTGGAGACTCTTATGATCGGTGTAGACTATGCATTGCGTCCCATAAAGATAGTGTCGCTAGATCTTCAATGTGAAAACCACAGCTCCAAGTTCAAGATCGTGGGTTGTGTAGTTCACTTCATGAACCTTCAGTTTCCTCGATGCGTATGCTATGACTTTGCCTCATTGCATGAGAACACAACCAAGACCTTGATTAGAGGCATCACAGTACACGGTAAAGTCTCGTTTCCATCGGGAAGTGTGATAATAGGAGCGTTACACAACTTGCGTTTCAATGTCTCGAAAGCCTCTTCTTGCTCGGTCCCTATTCAAAGAGTCGATTCTTTTGAGTTAGCACCGTTAATGGTTTTGCAATCTTTGAAAAATTTGCTATGAACCTACGGTAATATCCCACTAAGCCTAGAAAAGAACAAACTTCGGTTGGGGTTGTGGGAACAAACCAATTTTTCACGGCTTCTATTTTAGCAAGATCAACGTGAATTCCTTGGTTATTCACCACATGCCCTAAGAATTGCACTTCTTCTAACCAGAACTTATACTTGGAAAACTTGGCATACAATTGCTCCTTCTTTAAAAGTTCAAGAACTTGTCGCAAGTGCGTCTCATGATTGATTTTTGTCTTGGAATAGATAAGAATGCCATCAATGAACACGATCACAAACTTATCCAAATACGGTTTACATACTTGATTCATGAGATCCATGAACATGACAGGTGCATTCCAAAAGGCATAACCATGAACTCGTAATGTCCATATCAAGTACGAAAAGTGGTCTTTGGAATGTCATCATCATCGTGAACACGTAATTGATGGTACCCAAAACGTAGATCGATCTTTGAGAATTGAGTTGCTCCTTGAAGTTGATCGAATAGATCATCGATTCGAGGAAGAGGGTATCAGTTTTGGATAGTAAGCTTGTTGAGTTCTCGATAATCAATGTACATACGAAATGAACCATCGTTCTTCTTCATGAACAGCACAGGTGCACCCACGGTGAAGAACTAGAACAAATGAACCCCTTATCGATCAACTCTTGCAGTTGACTAGCTAGTTCTTGCATTGCAGACAGTGCAATACAATAAAGTGATTTAGCGACTGGGTTTGCACAAGGGATTAAGTCAACCTTGAACTCAACTTCTCGCACGGGATGTAATCCCTTAAGATCCTTGGGAAAGACCTCGGGAAATTCTCGCAGAACAAGAATGTATTTCAGTTCCTTACTTTTTGCTTTCGTATTCACTACATATGCCATGAAAGCTAGGTAGTTTTTACTTAAGCACTTTCGGCCTTGATGCAAGACATAAGTTTGAGTCCTTGGGATGATTTCTCCCTAAAGACTTTCAAAATATCACCAATCGGTAAAGGAATTCGAATGCACTTCACGAAGCATAGAATTTCCACACGATGTTTGACTAACCAATCCATGCCAATAATAACATCAAAGCTTCCCAGTTGCATTTGAATAAGGTCGATGAAGAACTCATGTTCGTTAAGGCTCAAGGTATAATCACGTATTACGACATCAACAACGATAGATTTTCCATGGGCGACTTCGACCGTGAAGGATCTTTCTAGATTATCACGCGGTTGAGAAAGTATAGGCTCGAATTCCAAGGACATGGTAATGAGGATAACAAAAGATAGTAATTTTAACAACAATTAGCTAAGAGTTGTAAGGTACATGGAATGATTCCATTTGGTAACGCATTACCATTTGGAAACGTTGACACATCAAGGTGAATTGACCTATTTGCCTTAGAAACTTGTGTATATCGACCATAGTTTATCACTCATACCAATCTGTCACACCCCAACCTTGACAGCGGAAATGTCGCGATGTGAGGGTTAAGATCGGTCACAGCCACATAACGCTATTATTAAATCCAAATTTATTAATCATAAGTTTCAACAGTAACATTACAATCATAAGTTTCAAACAAAGAAAATAACAAAACATAAGATGTAATAAGCCAATTTATTTCATTATTTAACTAGGTCCATTCCTAGATGTGAAAGCACTTCAAGATGTCAATCAAACTTGCGCGTTATCTGAAACATGCTAAAAATAAAAAGGTCAACATTTAGTTGATGAGATTTCCAAAGTTTTCATTATATAAGTATATAAAAAATGGCAATTCATGTTATGAAATTAGTGAACAAAATAACTAGGGATGTAAGATAGAATGCACAATCAAACCTTGACAGTTTTACAAGTCTCAAATGTTTACAAGTATATAGGATTAGCTAAGTGTACTAGGATTAACCAAGCAAGCTTGTCAGGCCGATAGATCTATGACGTCGCCAAGCTAGCAATAGTTAATGATAGTACATATAATCGACATTACATGGTAGCTACAAAGATCAACTAACCACAACATACAAGTGAATTGCCATAAGTTTACAAGAATCAAACATTTTTACAAGTGAAATGATTATAAAGTAACATGTTTCACCCCAAAGTGTGAAACTATGAAAAGGGCTATAGAAATACTCACTTGGTCAACAAGTATATAATTGATGATTAATAAGGAAAAATAATAAGCAACGTTCCAACGTAGTTCTTCACAAGGTACCTAAGTATATAATTACAAGACTTGAGTTTATAAATAAGTTTAACGAATTAATGAGAATTAGTGTTTGGGGGAATTTGGTATTTAGAGTTTTATTAATTATATTAAATATTAAAAAATGAAATATGCAAGTTAATATTTTAATATAAAGAAGTGCAGGAAAACCATTGTAGTAAGGTTTGGTTTACAAGGTTCAATAACATTTAACCTTTAATACAACCCTTAATTTAGACAATAATATATACTTGTTAGTTGAACAGATAATGATTTAATGAGTTACAACAATATTTAGTGTCCATTTATAAGAAAAAATTATATATATATTATTCGAACTAATAATAATTTAGTACGACAATATTTTAAGTCTAAGTTAAAAGAACATACCCTAAATATATTATTTGTACAAATCTTGATTCAATAGGTTGAACAATATTTAAAGTCTATTTATAAGAAATTAAACTAATTATATTGTTTGTCTAAAATTATTTAAATAAAAAAAATGCTAAGATATTTTATGAAATAAATTAATAGAAAATAGAAGGGTGTCTTTTAAAAAATAAAAAGTTCACAAATTGATTTTTTATAATATTTTAGAAAAAAATCCTAAATTAAAACAAGGCTAAATCACCCTAAAATAAAAGTTGAGGGGGCACGGGTTCGAACCCGGGACCTCAATTTTGGATTGCCGGTGTATAACCAGTAAACTAGGGCCGCAACCGTGGTTTACTTGGTTCTAATTTCATTTAAACTCAGATTAAACGTCTTCCCTAAATCACATAAACCCTGATCCCAATTCAACCCCGATTGAGGTGTATAACTTTGATGTTTGCTGTAATAGACATGGGGCTTTGGTTCCCCATGTCAAATCGTGTGTGTACATAGGATCAATTACTTGGTTCGTTGCTAAATGAGGAAGAATAGAACGAAGAACAATCGCGACTTGGTCGGAGACAATTCATAATCAAATGCGATTAATAATTCAATTCGTTTTACAGGAAGCTCCCAAAGACATCGACAAGCAAAAGCCCTCTGCTAATTTCTATTGAAAAGACCCAGATGATGGTGTTCGATTAACGGTGGTTTCACAACAGAATTGGTATACGAATGAGAGATTGTGTGTTTCTTAGATGGAATTGAGTGTTGCAACTGGTTTGAATTTGATAGACGTTCGATTTGGTTTATTTAATTGAGTTATTATTGGAGTTTAATGGTCCAACGGTTCTATGAGTTAAAGGTTTCGGTTTTTCCTTCGATTAGGCTCATAACCGACGATTAAAGATGGTTAATTGATGCATTCAAGGTTGAAGTAGGTAAAGGAAATGATTTAAGACGGTTTGGACGTTGAAAGACGATCGAATTTCATGGTTTTGAGGTGGTCGGAGCTCGCCGGAGGTTGGCTGGAATTGTTGCCCGGATTTGCGTGGTTTAGGAAAAGGGTGGAGGTTTGGGTTTTTAATAATTTACACATTTAGTCCCTGCAATTTTGTTTTTATTATTTTATGCACGAAACTTGCATTTAAAGTTTTAATAATGGCAACCTTAACCCCCTAACTTAATTACTTTAAGTTTTAAACCTTCAAAGATTAGTAGTTTTATAAATTAATATCATTACTAGTATTATTATTATTATTAGTAATATTATTATTATCTATGATTATACTCAATTATATAAATTGTTAACTTTCAAACTATAATGACATAAGCAACCCAAAAGTTTCATAAATGACAGTGAAGGTCCTTACAAAAATAAACGACGCTAACTTCTTAATAACCAAAAATACATGATGTTACATAGTGAATGGAATGAATGTCAAGAACTTTCAACTTCTGGATTTCTGTGTAGTGTGTAAGAAAGGTAAACAGACCAAGAAGTCTCACAAGGCAAGCAAGTACATTTAACTGAATTGCCTCTCGAACTTCTACACATTGATCTGTTTGGTCCTGTGAGCACCAAGAGCATCACTGTTGATTTGTACTGTTATGTAGTCACTGATGATTACTCATGATTCTCTTGGGTAATGTTTCTAAAATCCAAATCAGAGACATTTTAATCATTCAAAAAGCTGGTGACAACATTGGAATCTCTCTACAAGCTGAAAGTGAGACAGATTCACTCAGACAACAACACGGGGTTCAAGAACCAGTGGATGGAGGCCTTCTTCAAAGAAAAAAGGAATTGTACACCGGTTCACATCGGCCTACACTCCACAAATGAACGGAGTTGTTGAACGAAAGAACACGAGCTTGATAGAGACAGCGAGAACGATGCTAGCCGACTCGAAGCTACCCATCCAATTTTGGAACGAGGCAGTTGCCAATGCATGTTACACCCTAAATCGAGTCTTGGTGGTTAAACATCATGGTAAACCGTGTTATGAGTTGCTCTAGTGATGTAAACCTAATCTGGAGTACCTCGAACCATTTGGCGCACTATGTACGCTGCTGAAGAAACCTCAGTCAGGGAAGTTCACTAAGAAGGCTGAAGAAGGAATTTTTCTAGGATACAATATACTGAATAAGAGAGCTTACAATAACTCAACGGGTCAAGTAGTAGTGTGGTGCAACATTGACGTTCAGAGATACACCACCCCCTACTGGAAAGGGACCCACATTCTTTTTCGACTATGATGGATTCTTTAAGTTCTTCAACATCCCTCTCTCCCTTCCTGATGATGAGCTATCGACCAAAATGATGTACGATGTCTTAAACACACCATCACAAGACTCGACAACATCAGGTTCACAAGGTGAATCTTCTAGTTCTTTAGGAGGAGCACTTGAGGTAAGCGACTCCTCCTCTGATGATGAAGAAGTGGAGAATGATCACGTGGATTAGGAGGAACAGGTTCCTACTACTGAAAGTACTGTTAGGATCGTTTAGGTATGGAGTACGAACTGATTTACGTGTATACTAAACCAAATAGTGCGGAATCCTATTTGATTGGCAATCTAATCAGTGAGAACACAAGTATAATCCATCTAAGAATGAATCAAAATGTTAAGAATGATTGTAAGATGATTAACTGCGATCCATGAACTTGGAACAGGTTTTCTTAGGTCTCTGGACGGCTAGGTACGATTTTGTGCGTAGGGATTTGAATTGTTACGTTTTTCCATGAAATAAGTGGTTTATAGGTTAGGGTTTTCCATTCGTACAACTGAACCATTTGCATGGTTCAGTCGTGCGACTGAAGCATGTGGTTGATCCATTCGCACGACTAAAGGTCCAGTCGTGCGATTGAGTCAATCTCATGTCATAATCGTGCGACTGATCCAGTCTCCTAGTTCATTAGTATTCATGCGTATGGTCTATTAGCATGGTCCATTCGCATGTGAACTTCACATGATTAAGTTTAAACACGTTTCTCAATCATTATTGACTAAGAACTATGTAAACAACCACAACCTATATAGTAAATTCAATATGTGTTATCACACAATAAGCAATGAAATATTAAACATTATAAACATCAACCACACATTTCATTCCATTCATACCCATTCAATACATATACGTAAGAGACGAAAGACATTTTACATTTGAGCTCCTAAACTAGATACACATGTATCTACAAACTCCCCTTGGACCTAGTTTACATCATTGTCTAACATTCTTCATTAGCTCTTCAAACTTCTTGCACTTCTCCTCTTTTGTAGCTCTACATGTATCTCAAATGCGAAACAGAGCCTTATAACATTTTGAAACTGGAGGGCTTGTACAACGTCTTGCGAATCATTAAACCGTGGCCACCAGGGAGAGTCTTCAGATCATGTGGGAATCTGAAGTACTCTATTCCCTTCTCCCTCTTGACAGCATACACATTTAGATCCTCAAAATATGCCCACACTATAATCTCTCCTGACACCTGTAGATGCTTCTTCACTTTGTAGAGCTTGTGTAGGCACTCGGCTTTGGAGCAGTGCGTTGGGCTTGGATCTCTGCAAAACAAGCCGCCGATTCAGTCTTTTGATGTTGACATCGTCGTCTAAGGCTTGGGCTTGATCCTTATTCTTCTCGGATTCTTGTTCCATCTGATCTAGTTTTTCAAACGTATCACTGACGAGAGTGTCACCCAGATTGGGGACTACATTTCCCTCTCTGTTAGCGTACTCTAGATAATGCTAGGCTGTGATGTCTTCAATCTCTATTTCTTCCACATCATTAAGCTTGTTGTCACTAGCCACGTCAACAGTAGGGGCATCTTTGACAATTTCATCCGGATTTAGTCGGAACATTTCTGCAAGTTGCTCATGAGTAAGGTCATGAGTTATTTCTCCTTCTTCAGGAGTATAACTCACAAACCTCCTGACAATCCCTTGCAAATTAAGTATCATAGTGAATTGAGAGTTGATTTGCTGTAGGAACGCAACATCATACTGGTCTTGTTGAGATGGTTGATCTGCTTGATTTAAACATTTAACACATCAATCATTTGTCAATAATCAAGACAGTTAAGTAGCAAATATATATATATAAACATTAAGTACATAAGTTTAATACATGATTCAATTACACAAGATTTAAAATTACATAAACAACTAAGCATTACTTTTATCCTGAATCATGTGCTCTTCTACAGGCGGGGCTGAGGACGAGGCTCCCTGATCTTGTGCCTTCTTGGAGCATCTTTCTTTGGCATGTGTGGCATCTGATGCACTCGTATCATCTCCTTCCTCATCATATCCTCCCTCTTCCTCTCCTGCTCCATCATCACCTCCTTCTTCTATCTCATCCTCATCATCATCATCATCATCTCCCTCTTTGATCTCGAGAGGCTTATCTTTAGTGTCTTTGAGCCTGAGCATGATAGTCTTGTTTGCAGTCTCCAACTCCCCAATCCTTTTAGCTGATTGGTCATTTTGCTCCTTTAGTTGGGCGATCTGTTGAGCTTGCTGAGATATCTGCTGAGCGTGGGTGGCATTAAGCTCCGCAAGCTGACATAGTTGTGCAGCTCTCTCTTCATCAGCTGCCAACAGCTTCAGCACCATTCGGTTGAGTGCCGACAACTGTTCCTCTACCCTAATAGGGGGCAGAGATGATCTTGAAGTGATGACAGGTGGGATGATGGTCCGACTTGGTGGCTGGTGGTGGTACTGGTGGTAGTGGTGAATATGGGTGGTGGTATATGAGTGGGTGGAGTGGTAGTAGTGGTGGTGGGTGATGTAGTGGTAGGTGGAGGTGTGGTAGAAATGGTGGGTGGTGTGGTAGTAGTGGTGGTGGGTGAGGTAGTGGTGGTGGTGGTAGCTGTGGTGGTAGTGGGGGAAGTGGCAGCGATCAACGTGTACCTCCGTCTCTTGGGCTTCATCCCGTTAGGCTGAGCCATCCTCTTTTTCCTCGAATAGGATGCTCCCCCTGGGATGCTGGGCTGAGCTAGGGTGTAGGTAGGATCAGTCATAGTCTCCCAAGACTCTCCCGAGCATCCACTAACCGCCTGAATCCCTCGTTCACGAGCCAGATGCCCAAACAGCCGCTTGACAGGGGGTTTCACCTGCATCCCCTTGTACACCTTCATCCTGCCCAAGGTGGTATCGTCCATCACCTCGAGCACCACGACATCCTCCTTCTCCTTTGGCAGCAAAGGAAGCTTTTGGTCAATAATCATCTACATAAAGAGAAGGTACATGCAAAATCCCTCCTTGCCCTTCGCCTCGATGTTCTCCACCAGGTAGGTGAAGATCATTTTGGAGAACCTAAACGAATGGTTCAGCACCAACGCCACATAGGCGTTCTGAATCTGGTCCGATAGCTCGTCGAAGCCTCCCTTCCTGTGGCAATGCTCTTCAGTAGCGCATGGGCCAAGTACTTAAATTAGGGGCACAGGTTGCTCTTGTTGAGCACACCTGCGTTGATATCCCCCGAGTACTTGGCCCGCAGAAAACAGCCTCGTACAGTCAGAGGGTGAAGTCTTCTAGGACAGTCAGCATCATCCCCAAACTCCAAAACTGTCCTGAGATCATCCTCAGTGATCTCTATAGACTGACCAAAAATGGAGATCCTGATACAGTGGGGCTCTGAGGATCTATCGACGACAGCGCTTTCCCAGAAAGCCTGCTGAACTGAGTGGTACGGGGTGCACGGAGTTGATATAGCATGAAAGATCCTCGATCTCCGTAAGAATGTAATAATGCCAGAGAAGTCAGTTGCGTTCCGGGAGGTCAGATCCAGATGAGCACAAATATTATGCTTCGTGCTCATAGTCCAACAACTCACCATCTGTTACACATTGAAGAAAAATGTTAGAGTGTGTCACTGAGTAATAGTTTGATACATTGGACTTAAAATCTTCTGTTCTGTCATGCGAATGAACTATGCGACTGAAATCTAGTCGCGCAAATGAGCTCATACGTACGACTGAGCATGCGATTGGGCTTGGTCGTATGCTATCCCATGCGTTTACACCAGTCGTGGGACTGAACTCATATGCATGGTTCAGTCGTGTGATTGAGCCATTCGCCCATCTAAGTCGTGCGATTGACGTTCATCACAGTGTCCATTCACATGATAGACTATTTGTTCAATTCAAATTCAAATTTTGAGCAAAACTTAATGTAAGACGTCGTGGTTTGGCTCATTAGTCTTGCAAATGACCGACATAACACCTAATAACCTTTAATTGAATAATGTACTTAGTTTATTGGTTTCTAAGGCAAACTAAGTCTCAGTAAAGTTTAGGGCTCAATTTAGTTGATTTAGGGCATGAATTGATTGAAGTTTTGGGTGAAAATCATCACGCATTACCTAGATAAACACTAGTAATCGTTAGATCACAACAATCAGTAGTTTAGAATAGTCAAATGAAAATCGGGCAGCGTAACGGTACTTTGTGCGAATTAGGTGCGATTTTGGGGGTGATGAATGTCTGCGACCAACTCCTCCTCTATTTATATTAGGGTTTCCTTCAGTCGTGCGACTGAACCCAGTCGCATACTTGATTCGTGCGACTGAGGATCAGTCATGCGATTGGCACAATCGCTCACCATTAGTCGTGCGACTAGATGTCAGTCGTGCGACTGTGTCATTCGGTCACCTCCATTCATGCGATTGGTTCATTCTTGTGATCCAATCGTGTGAGTTTACTCATGCTGATGGTCCAATCACACATCTGGGCCATACGTGTGGTTTAGTCATGCAATTGGGCTCATACGTATGGTCTAATCGTACGGCTGGTCCATACTCATGGTCGTGCAATTGGGCTCATACGTATGGTCTAATCGTATGGCTGGTCCATACTCATGGTCCAGTCGTACGAATGGGCTCATACGTATGGTCCAATTGTACGGCTGGTCCATACTCATGGTCCAGTCATGCGAATGGGCCCATACTTATGATTTTGGCTTTATGACCATTTGACACTTAACCCCTTAAAACTATTGATAAAACATTTCAAGCATTCGATCATTACAGACATGACCATTTTAACTTAGAGAACTTTTGATCACCTCATACGTGATCCTTTTAACATTTGAAAACCCGTTTGGTCACCTCAGACGTGACCCTTTTAATGATTAAATCCCAGACAGAATTCCAATGCATAGTCTAACGTTTAACAACTAAACTGACAAAAAACATTACACAAATGAAACAACTAGAACTAAACAACAAAACTAAAACATTTTTTTGTAATTTTGTGTGAAGTGGAAATCCTAAGATAGATATCTAACAAATTTATTTCTCGAATAGACAGCTTCAAGTTATTTTGACCATAAGTGGAATGATTCATTATGGAATCATACAGGTCAATCAAATCATTCAAGACATGTTACCAAAACCTTTTGATGCTAGATTCTTGTTTTCATCGAGAGTCATTAGCAAGTCTAGGAAATCATACTAGTGACACAAGATGCACATAGTGGTTTTGACTTTCAAGAGTTGTAGCCACAATGATTGTCAGTATACTTGTCCTCTTAAATCCATACACAGACTTTTGACACAGATTGGTGATGATTTAAGGTTTAATTATTTCAACAAGAATTTGTGGATCCCATGCTTATACGGTAATCAACGTTCCTCAAGAGATTTTTGAGCGGTCTATGGTAGTATTCAAGAAGAGACTATTCTAGAGGTTTCAAAGAGCTGCAAAGCCTCAAGTTAGTGCCATCGCACAACAGAGATGCACAAACAATAATGAATTCTAGAATATTTGGGTTATGATTATCCTCAGGTCAATGCCACTGCACAGCAGAGAGGCACACAACCTATCTTCTTGTTTGAGCAATTATATCCTTTTTGCAGAGATCTCATCAACAATATAGGTTATTAGCTTGATTGCTTTTTGCAATTTTCATGTGCTTTGCTCATTTTATGGTCATCCGCACACATTTGTGGTGTTTATTTTGCTCGTCACCCCTTATTGGAACTTTTTTGATTGTGTTAACTAGGGATAAGATGATAACCCCCAGCTTCTTGAATAGCTTAGTTTGAACTTGAAATCACCAACGAGGTCTACTTATCTATTGTGTTGAATCTACCGACACATCATCTAATGGCCTAGCAACCTTTAGGTCTACTTTCACCATGTTACCTTAGTAGTAGCTAGTTTTAGTATCATTTTCCTTTTATTGTTTCTTAGACTTCTCAGACTTATACTTCGAATTTTGCATTTTAAACAATTTCTTCTTTTAAAGTCTCAAACTATTTGTTCCTATGTACTATCATTTTCCATAGTCATTGAATTAGTATCACAGATACGATCTCATTTCTCTTAGCTAGACTGTCCTCCTCCCTTGTTTTTTTATATGTACTGAAATTAAAACAACTCAATTTAATACTAACTTAACCTATTCTCACCCTAAAATTCTAATACCGAAAATGTTTTTGCGTTTAAAATTTTAATAGGCGAAGAAATAAAATAAAATAAAATAAAAGAAAATTAATAATTAAAAGTAAAAATGAATTCTACTTGTTGAACTAAGTACTCTTATCGTCGAAAATCACGTCACTTTTTTTAACGCCGTTGACCTCTAATAAATATAGAAAACGTGGTTTATCAAAGGCTTTTGTGTAGAGATTAGCGCGTTGAAAATCCGTTTTATTTTAACAACATCAATCAAATGCTTTTCAAAACAATCACGTATAAAGTGATATTTAATTCTGATGTGTTTGGTTTTAGGATGTTGGACCGGATTTCAAAAAAATCCGTTGAAAATCCGTTTTATTTTAACAACATCCCCTCGACTTGTCAAAATCCTTGAACTACTAGTCGAGTCTTGTTTCTGATAATGACCCCTTGGTCATCCTTCTTGCATTTTAAAACCCATTTAGTGCCAATGACCTTAGCACCTTTAGTTCTATCCACCAGAGTCCACACACCTAACTTCTTGAATTGAAAAAGTTCTTCTTGCATGGCACTCACCCAAGCCTCATCATTTAAGGCATCACTTACATATTTTGGCTCAAACTGAGACCCAAAATGTCGATAAGCACCATCATGAAGGTAGCCTTTTTCCATGACTGATGCATAATCAGCTGAGTATAGCTGATTTCGTGTCTATACTCCCAATTGTACATCCCCTATGACATTTTCTATAGGATGATAAACATTTAGTCAAGATCCAGGAGTGGTGGGTATAACTACCTCATTATCCAGATTGTGAACCACAGGTTCAATATATGAGGCAGTGGGAGTATGGGGTTCCGAAGTGTCAGAGGCATCAACATCTGATGCGTGTGTACTTGTAGTAGTAGCAACCTGTTCTTCCTTATCCACATGAACATTTTCTACTTGTTCATCATCAGAAGAGGAGTCACTTACCTCCAGTGCTCCCCCTGAGTTACTAGAAGACTTACATTGTGAACCGGATGTTGTCGAGTCTAGGGGCGGTGTAGTTAAGACATCATACATCATCTTTGTCGATAGCTCAACATCAGAAGGAGTGAGAGTAATATTGAAGGACTTGAAGAATCCATCATAATTGAAAAAGAAGGTGGGTCCTTTTCCTTCAGGGGTGGTGAATCTCTGAACGTCGACGTTGCACCACACTTCTACTTGACCCGTTGAGTTGTTGTACACCCTCTTATTTGGTATGTTGTTTCCTAGAATGATACCTTCTTCAGCCTTTTCACTAAACTTTCCTGTCTGATGTTTCTTCAGTAGTGTACATGGTACCCCAAATGGTTTAAGATACTCCAGATTAGGTTTGTGTCGTTGGAGCAACTCGTAACACATTTTACCATGTCGTTTAACCACCAAGACTCGATTCAGAGTGTAACATGCATTTGCTACTGCCTCGTTCTAGAATTGGATAGGTAGTTTCGAGCCTAGTAGCATCGTTCTGGCTGTCTCTATTAAGTTTCTATTCTTCCTTTCAGCAACTCCATTCATCTGTGCAGTGTAGGCAGAGGTGAACTCATGTAAAATTCCCTTTTCTTTGCAGATGGCCTCCATCCACTTATTCTTGAATTCTGTACCATTGTCTGAGCGAATCCAACGTACTTTTAACTTGTATAGAGATTCCAATGTGGTCACAAGCTGTTTGAACAAATCAAATGTTTCTGATTTGAATTTCAGAAACATAAGCCAAGAGAATCTGGAATAGTCATCGGTGACTACATAACAATACAGATCTCCAGCGATGCTCTTGGTGCTCACAGGATCAAACAGATCCATATGAAGAAGTTCGAGAGCCAATTCAATAAAGTTGACGTTCTTTGCCTTGTGAGACTTCTTGGTTTGTTTCCCTTTCTTACACGCCACACAGAAATCCGGAAGTTGAAAGTTTTTGACATTAACTCCATTGACCAAATCATTCTGAATGAGATGATTATCTTCCTTGGATTTATGTGTCCCATTAGCCTATGCTAGGAGATGGACTCCTTCTCAGTTGCCTTTGACAAGAAGAATTGGACTTAATGATCAGTTGTGGAGACCTTTGACATATCCAAGACGTATAAGTCATTATACCTTGAAGCTGACATTAAAATTTGGTCATCTGGAATAATGTACTCCTTCTTCAACACGTAGCACTTCTTGTTACAAAAAATAACCTTGAAACCTTTGTCACAGATCTGGGATACAGAAAGTAAGTTATTCTATAGTTGTTAAACATAGTTGACCTTGTCAAACTTAACTTTGTGATTTCCCACTTCTCCCTGTGTAGTGATGTAACCTCTTTTATTTCCAGCAAAAGAAACATGTCCTCCTTTAATCTGTTTGGCGTTTGAGAGGAAAGACAGGTTCCCGGTCATGTGCCTAGATGCTCCACTATCCACAATTCAAGTGTTTGTGCTAGCACTATAATGAACACCCTGCACATTCAAAAGAAATGATTAGTGAAGGTTTGGCACCCAAGCCTTAACTGGCTTGGGTAACCCAGAGGAATCACACATCATAAATTCAACCCACTGTCCATTTGAGGGCGAGGGCATATCATTTTTCTTACTGCTCTCAGTATCAGACATTGGAGTTGACTTTTCTTCCCACAAGCCAGTTTTGTGCAAGGCCTGTTTGTGATAAACAGACGACTGGTTTATGGTTTGAACTTTAGTTTCATTATTTCTTTTAGGTGGAGTACTAGAACTTCTTTTAGAAGAAATATGTTTAGTAGCATGACGTTCATTTTCTTTCGTGTGTCTGATACTGAGGACAATTCAAAGCAAGGTGTCCTCTCTTTCCATAATTGTAGCACGATCGACCTTCTACAAGTTGGGAAAGACATCTCTGTGGGGAAGTGTGTGAGATTAGTGTGACTTTGGGCTTGTTGGCTTTTAACTCTTCTTGTTTAGATGTTTTAACTTCTTTAACAAAATTTACCTTTTGAACGGTTGTAATATCTTTTGCCTTTTGTTTGTTTAGACTATTACGTGGAGCACGTGGTTGAGTACTTTGTGTAGTCAGTTTATGTTCGGAACTAGACGTGGTGGAAACTGACTATACATTGACCTTTTTGAACTGTTCATCCAATTCACAATCGGCATTTTTCCCTTAGATTTCAAAGTGACCTCCTTTGGTTTAGTGATAGATTCCACCGTTTGGCACATGGAATCTAGATCACTAACTAGAGGAGTGGTCACCACATGATCCTTAATAGGATTGTTATTTACTGGTCGACATTTAGTATTGAGCAAAATCTCATGTGGTGGTGGAACCACTTTGTAACCTAATCCCTCCCTGTTATTTTGTTCTTTCACTAGGTTTTTAACTATGTGAGAAGAACTAGTACAACTGTGCAATTTTTGTTTTAATGAATTTACTTTGACGTCCAAAACTGCTTTTTCCTTTTTAGTTTCCTCAAAGGAGTTTGAATAGAACTTAATATCATTATCTTGGTTAAAAGCCACAACTTTGGTTTACCTTAGTTATTTATTTAACAGTTCTATTTTCTCTTTGTAACTGTGCTCATTTAGTTTTAAAATGCGATTTGCTTTTGTGCATAGTTGCAAGTCATTTACTAAGCTCTTGCTGTGATCTAATAACATAGAAAATTTAAAATCTATGCTTTCCAAAATTTATTACATTCATAACAAGCATGATTGTCAACAGCTGGTCTTTAGTACTTACCTGTGAAGATTTAGTTGAATCTACCATCAATACAGAGGTTGACTCTTCAGCTGTTGGAGATTTTGAACATGTCGTTTTGGTATCTTCTTCAATTAGGGGTTTGACCACTTCCACAGTATCTTCAGTTTCTGACATTGCTAGTTCGACCGCGATATCCTCTTCACTTTCAGTATCATCATCCAACACCTCGACATTTGCAATGTTAGATTCTCCGGGAGGAACAAATTTGGAGGTCCAATCTTGTCCTTCATCACCTTGAGCAGTCAAGGCCTTTGTCTCCGTACTAGAAGAGGTAGCTCCAACTGTTGGTTTGTCCTGATGGTTAAAAGTCGAGAATGGGTTGTCGTTACCTATCTTCTTGGGCTTTCCACACTCACGTTTAAAGTGCCCCTTCTCTTCGCAGTTGAAACAGGTAACTTTGGACTTATCAAAACCAAAAGTAGTCTTTAGTGGCTATCAAGTTCTGTCCCGTCTCCTTAACAAACTTTTTACTTCTCCGTACATCACTTGCTAACGCCACATTATGTCCTGTTAGGATCAGTGATCTATGTTTGATTGATTGAAGAGTATAGCAGCGGAATTCAAACAATGAATTAGTTGATTCACAAGAACAAAACGATATTCAATGAAGAACAAAGACGGTTATAGAGAGAGAATTTCTGCAAATATATTTCATTCAATATTCGCTTTCGTGGTAACAGAATGTCACAATTACAATTAGGTCGACACCTCTTATATAAGAGATGTGACGTCCGCTGATGTCACTTGATAGTGACATCTAACAGATTTATTACAACTGAAACACAACTACTGAAGATGTCAAAACAGCTGACATCTCCTTACAAAAATGCTAAGTGTTATCAGTTGTTATAACTACTGAAAAACATAAAACTACTGAAACTACAACGACTAAAGAACAAGCTCTTCAGTCGTTTTACAAAACTACTGAAAGTAAAAATATAAAACTACTGATATCACAACTACTGAAGAAGTACTCTTCAGCTGTTGTGACAAACTACTGAAACTTCAGTGGTTGGTCTTCAGACTTGAACTTCAGATGTTTCATCAGCTGATGACTTTAGTAGATATCATCAGTTGATGTCTTCAGTCTTTGTCTTCAGACTTTGTACATCAGTTGTTGATCTTCAGCACTTGTAACTCTTCAGCTGTTGTACTTCAGTACTTTGGTCTTTCAGCTTTAGCACTTGTGTTCTTCAGCTGTTCAGCTTCAGTACTTGTGTTCTTCAGCTGTTGTACTTCAGCACTTTAGTTCTTCAGCTGTTGAAGTCTTCAGCACTTGATCTTCAGCTGTTGAAGTGTTCAGCACTTGTCAAACTGCTGATGACTCTTTCAGCAGTTGTTGTGATACCATGTGGGACTTAGAGGTTTTCTGATCTTGGCTCATTGGTTCTTTTGGTCTACAAACTCCCCCTGAACCAATGCAGCCAAAACCTCTAATTTATTTATTATCCCACTTATTGTTGGCAAAAGGTTGGTCTTTTTCCTTCTTGATCAGTAGAGAAGATGACCCATATATGCTCCGGCCTGGGAAGAGGTCTCTGATATTTGTTTGGCAAGATATGAATGGGAACTCTGTTTTGGGGAACTGGACACAGAGTTGTTATCCCATTCATGAGATCTACTTCCCGTGTATGAGCCTGTAGGATTCTCTGGTGTACGCTTTGAGAAACATGATTGTTCTTCCATGGTCAGGTTCTCGGCTTCACCATCAAACAATCCTTCTCGCCCAATACAGCTCTGAGATGTACTTGGCCTGTTTGCCGTTTTTGAGCTCAACTGTTGTAATTTGTCTATATGCAAACTCATTAGGATGATTCCCTTCGAGTAGCAGACTGAGCTCATTCTTTGTTTGAAGTTCTCAAGCCTCTTGTAGACTAACCCCTTTTTGATAATTCTGTTCTCTAGCATCTTCTGGGGTGGTTGTTTAGTCTCGTAGGCCTTCTTGAAATCTTCGACAATCTCCCAGGTGATACTACAAGGGCCACTGTGATCTCTTCATCTACGATCCTCTTGACTTGACCCTTGTATCTCGAAGGAATGTCTTTCTTTACAATCCTGTGAGCCACCCTCGGATCAGGCCATACTCTCACCCTTTCCTTCTGATATTGAAATGTGTTGGCGAGTGTACAATCTCAGAGCTTCTTTCTTCATGCTGATAATTGATGAGGAGGCAGCATAGGTTTTGTCAATGCTTTTCAGCATTTCCTCATCATGAAGCTTTTGCTGCTCCTCTTCTTCAATTTTTACTCTCACAACATCCATCTGTGAGGTGGGAGTGATGGGCATAGGTTTGGCTTTCGCCAGTGTTAGGACTACAGATAGAGGCATCCTATCTTCTTCCACATCATCCTCTTCTTCTTCTTCTTCTAGCCTCAACACCCTTCTCTTCTTCTTCTTAGGTGCATCATCAGCTGTTGGTTTAGATGGTGAGGGAGTTGGTTTTGTGGTTTGATTGTGGTTGTTTGGATTTGGGCTTTGAGATTGGTTTGGAGATTTGAGGGGTAGGCTGTGTTTGAGTGGGTGGAAGGGAAGGTTGTTCCAGCATCTTTGTTGTGAGTTTAGCCTTTGTAAGTTTTGCCATTTCAAACCTTTTACCAGCCCCAGCCTCATCAAGGGCTTCAATGATAATCCCCTTGTGGAATTGCTCAGACAGACAGATTCTGGTGACTATAGCCAGAATACTGTCTCTGGTCCACGCGCGAATCTCCATCAAAGATCTTCTTAAGTATTTGGCAATAAAACGGATCATGATCTCCATTCTCTCCTTTTCAAGTGCATCATACCCAGCCCATCGGGTTTGAATCTCCTCCACTTCCAACCTCCTGATTTCACTATCTAATGTGGCTGTATCAAAACCTTGCCTGAAGAGTTGCTTAATGATTTTATCCATGGATCGGCTGTGTGTATCATCAGCATCTTTTACCAGCTCTTCCAAGGATTTTTCCTCAGCAGTAGGTTGATCATCAGCACTTTTCTTTCGTTTATAGGTGATCAGTTGTTGCTTTTCTTTTCCACCTCTTGGGCTTGCTCTTGGGCCTTCTCATCCTCTGTTCTTTTCCTCTTCTTTTCTTTCACTGCAGTACTCTCCCCCTTTTTGGATGCATTGGTAGTAGGGGTTTGTACCGCAGAAAGTGTCTTTTGCACAGCAGCATCAATCAATGGTTGTAAAGTTGAGGAAAGCCTCTCATTAATGGCTTTAGTCACAATGTCAGTGATTATGGGTGTGATGAGAGGGAGGGAATTTTGAAGGACAGCAACTATTTGCTCAGGAGGGTTCTGTTCCTGAGAAATAGTGCCAGAAGCAGAGGCAGGTGGCTGAGTTGTTTGGAGTGGCTCAGTGTTTGGGTAACCTTCAACTGAAGGTGCCATCTGTGGGTTGGTGGAGGCATATGGTCTTTCTCCTTGTGAGAGTTGGTCAAGTAGGTTTTGCAGCCTACTGACTTCCTCCTCAAGGATTGTGTTCTGGGCAAGAACATCGTAGAAAAAGCCCAGGTCATCATCAGCAGAAGCTGAATCACCTGACCTCCTGCTTGGAGCAAGATATACATGCACTGGGTGTAGACCAGTTGTAGCATGTGCCCCTTTGTCTTGGTACTGGGGACTTCCAGCCTCAGGACTATGTCCATCATTAGCTGTTGCCTCTAGTAAGGTCTTAGCAATGTTACCAGCCTCAGTCTGATCATGTGCTGATGCAGAAGAGGTGGCAGCTTCACTAGATATTCTAATCTCCCTATCTACATCAGGAGATAGAAGTGGTAAACCCCTTTGCTGTGGGTTCTCAATTGCACTTTGGTCCTCCCCCTCAATGGTAGAGGTGTTCCCAGTAGTAAGTGGTATCTGGGGAGGGGGTGAGAGTGCAATTGAGTCAGCACTTGTGATGATCAATGTTGGGCTGTGGGGGGCGGTTGCATGGAGTGAAGGGATAGAAGCAGTGTGCACCTGGGGAGGATGGTGCTCTTCAATGGCAATCCCCTCAAGTGAGGAAGATTCCAGATGTGTGGGTACCCCGTGTGTGGTTGCGGCAGGCTCCTGTTGAGAGGAATCCTGAGCGGCTATGGCTCGAAGAGTCCTTATATCCACTAGGGGGTTTTGACCAGTGGATATCTCCTGCGTTTGTGTTGCAGGGGCATCCTCAGGGGACTCATTTCCCTGAGTAGCCGTTTTGGGTTTCTTTTTGGTGGGTTTGGTGGGGACTTTTGATTTGGAGGTGGTGGCTCTGGGTTCCAGCTGCGTGGGTTTGCGTAGCTTGGCAGCCAATTTGAGTGTGTGGTCAGAGTTTGCCGGGAGTATACTTCAGGCAAAACAGCCGTAGCAGGGACTCCCAGGCCAACAAGTCCCTCAACTTGAAGCTGGTTTGTAATGATGGCCATTATGAACCGTGGATATAATATCCAACGGTTAGTAGTTAGTTTTTGAGCCATATCCTTGAGCTCGGAAAATATTATTTCTGAAAAATTTAACGGCTGTTGCTCAAGAATAGAATACATTACCTGCTGCCACTTTGTCGACATTTGATCCCAAGACGAAGTCTTAGGAGCCAAACATACATTCACCATGTGAAAAATTAGGCATTCAGCATCATGGAAATGTTTCTTCATTATAGTGGAGGCACTAAGATTGCCCTGATATCCATGATGGGCAAAGGATAGATCAGTTGTGCCCTTGGGATATCCAGCAGGAAAATGGCATCATCCAGATGTAGAGTGCGGCGAATTATTTCGGGAGTGATGACCACTTCTTTGTTGTTGACGACCGACCGGAGAGATGTGTTTGTTCTCCCCAGTGGTGATGGTGACGTTCATCCAAAACTGTTGGAGGGATTCGGCATGTAGAATGGATTGAGAAGAAATGCCGTTTTGTATTGTGACTGAATCATAAGATCGATAGCAATATCGAACTTAGCCCAGACAGGCGATTTAGTAAGGTAGGCTACACAGTTGTGTCGCGGTTTGATTTGCATGGACGCCATTTAGAAGAGAGAAGTTTTGGAGAGGAACATTAGGTTTGAAGAAGATTAAGCTTTGAAGGATTAGGTCAGGGATATTTATAGGGTACGGGTTAGAAAACGACTGAAGGATTTGATGTTAGTCATCAGTAGTTTTAAACGACTGTTGACATGGTATTATCCTTTCAGACGTTGAAACAGCTGAAGTCGTGGTGTTAGGCATCAGTAGTTAGAAAACTACTGAAAGCCGTGGTTTTGACTTCAGATGATGAAACAACTGAGGACTTGGTGTTTGTCATCAGTAGTTGTGAAACTACTGAAGACAGTGGTTTTGTCATCAGTTGTTGTAAACAGCTAAAGACTTGGTATTAGTCATCAGTAGTTATAAAACTACTGAAGACATGGTTTTGCTTCAGTTTTAGAATGAAACAGCAGTTGTTGAAACAACTGAAGAGAAAATTCTCTTCAGTAGTTTTCGTCAATTCATAGCCTTTCAGCTGTTTCATACTGTCCTCAACACTTACTCATCAGACTTTGCATATGCTTTTCAGGTGTTTCATAGACGTCAGTACTTATCTGTTTGTACTGATTTTAGTAGTTGTAACTACATCAGTAGTTGTAACTACATCAGTAGTTTGGAACAGATAAAGTACTTCAGTACTTGTGAGCATTTAGCCATCAGTAGTTATAAAACTACTAAAGGTGAAAGGACTCATCAGTACTTATATGTGACATGAGTACCAATGATCACCAGTAATTACTACTGAAATCATCAGTAGTTGTCACTTATTCTAGCTGCAGCATACCAAGCCTTAACACAAGGTTTTGGAAAGTAGAACTATCCAAAGGCTTAGTAAAAATATCTGCAAGCTCATAAGCACTAGGCACAAACTTAGGATCAATCAGACCTTTTTCAAAGCAATCCCGAATAAATGATGTCTGATCTCTATATGTTTGGTCCTAGAGTGCTAGACTGGATTTTTGACAATACACAGAGCTGAAGCACTATCCATTAATAATGGAGTCTTAGTCTCTGTAATGCCATAATCCAGAAGTTGGTTCTGAAGCCAGAGTGCCTGAGAGGTGCAACTTGCAGCAGCAATGTACTCGGCCTCAGCAGTTGATGTAGCAACAGATGTTTGTTTCTTACTCTGCCAAGAAATCAAACAGTTGCCTAGGAATTGACAACCACCAGAAGTTGACTTTCTAGTTAACTTGCACCTGCATAGTCACTATCTGAAAAAGCAACTAATTTGCAAGAGTGTCCAGTGGAATACCATAAACCCAGAGATTGTGTACCTTGCAAATATCTAAAGATTCTCTTGACGGCAATCAAATGAGACTCATTAGGAGCAGCCTGAAATCTAGCACAAACACATGTAGCAAACATAATATCTGGTCTAGAAGCTGTTAAATACATCAAGGACCCAATCATACATCTGTAAAGCGTTTCATCAACAGCTTTACCTTTCTGATCAGCATCCAGTTGTGTGGTGTTGCACATGGGAGTAGAACATGGCTTACAGTTTTGTAAATCAAACTTATTCAAAAGATCTTTTGTATATTTTGACTGATGAATAAAAGTTCCATCAGCCTTTTGTTTGATTTGCAAGCCTAGAAAGAACTGTAATTCTCCATTGCACTCATTTCAAACCTCTTTTCATTAATGTTGTAAAATCATCACACAACTGGGGATCAGAGGATGCAAAAATAATATCATCAACATAAATCTGAACAAGTAGCTTATGCTGATCCACCTTCTTAATAAACAAAGTTTTAACAATGGAGCCTCTAGTGAAATTATTCTTAAGAAGAAAAGTAGAGAGTGTGTCATACCAGGCTCTAGGAGCTTGTTTCAACCCATAAAGAGCCTTATCAAGTTTATACACCCATTCAGGATGTTTATTATCCTCAAATCCTGGTGGTTCAAACACAATAAACTTCTTCCTTTATTTTACCATATAAAAATGCACTTTTGACATCCATTTGAAAAACTTTAAGATTGTGGAATGCAGCATAGGCTAAGAACAATCTAATTGCCTCTAGTCTGGCTACAGGGGCAAAGGTTCATCATAGTCAATACCTTCTTCTTGTGAAAACCTTGTACAACCAGTCTAGCCTTGTTCTTAACAATAAGCCCATTTTCATTAGTTTTATTCCTAAACACCCATTTAGTGCCTATTGCACACTTACCTGGGGGAAGAGGAACAAGTTCCCACACTTGCTGTTTCTTGAACTGAAGTAGCTCAAGCTGCATAGCTTCAACCCATCCATTGTCTCTCAAAGCAACATGGTAGTTCTTTGGCTCTAGCTGACTGATGAAGAGAGCATAGAAGCAGAAGTTAGACAATTGACTTCTGGTTGAAACACCAGCATTGATATCACCAATAATCTGAGACATGGGGTGATTCTTCAGTTCTTGATAAAGAATGAGATCTGTGCAAGTGTTTGTAGAACCTTCAGCAGCAGCAGTTGATGACTCTTGAAACCAAGAATTAGATGGTAACTCAAAAGGTAGAGGAAACATAGATCTCATCAGCATTTGTTGTGGATGGAACTGCTGAAGCTACAGGAACATCAAGTTTAGCAGACACAGGTAGTTGGTCACTAAACTTGAATAGGTGAGTATTGATATTATCATCATCATCATCAATACCACCAGGTGGAAGACATGCTGCAGAAGATGATTTAGCCACAGGATCTGCAACAGCTGGAGGTTGATAAGGAACATATTGCAGTATGTCCAAATCAAACAACTCCACAGGGTTTTGTGGAATCTTGTCCAAAGGAGATTCATTAAACTTCACATGCAAAGTCTCTTCAACTATCTTTGTTCGGCAGTTGAAAACTCTGTATGCCTTGCAAGTAGATGAATAACCAACAAAATACCCTGCATCCACCTTAGGATCAAATTTATGAGTTGATCCTTTGTGTTGAGAATAAAACAGGGACACCCAATGCTTTGAAAAATGAAATTAGAGAAGCCAAGTGAGGAGAACTTCATATGGAGTCTTCATCAACCTCTGATTTACTAAAACTCTATTTTGCACATAGCAAGCTGTGTTAACAGCTTCAGCCCAAAAGGTCAGTGGCAAACCAGAGTCAGCCAGCATAGACCTTGCAGCTTCAATGAGGGTCCTGTTCTTTCTCTCCACTACTCCATTTTGTTCTGGAGTCCTTGGGATGCTAAACTGCCTTTTGATTCCCTTTGAGAGATAGAAATCATCAAGTGTATGGTTTCTGAATTCAGTTCCATTGTCACTCCTAATACACTTGACTGGAAGGGAATACTGCTTCTCAATATACAACACAAAGTGAATAATCTTCTGAGCAACCTCATCCTTTGAATGTAGAAAGAAAGTCCATACAAATCTGGAGTAATCATCCAAAATTACCAGACAGTATTTCTTCTTTGCCATGCTCATCACTCTCACAGGACCAAATAGATCCATATGCAGTAATTGCAAGCAGGCAGTGGACTTAGGCTCTTCAATAGAGGGAATGAGACTTTGTGTTGTTTTCCATTTTAAACAAGCAGTGCAGGTTTCATCACAGTGGAACTCCTTTATTGGTAAGCCTCTGACTAAACTATTGTGGATAAGCTCATTCATGTTTTTGAAATTAACATGACCCAGCCTTCTGTGCCACAGTTTAGATTCTTGAGAAGAGCTTTGGGAAATAGGCAAGGATTGCCTCAGAGATCTATTTCTTGAAAGATCTAAGGCATACACTCTTCCTGTCCTGTTGGCTCTCAGGAGAGTGTGATCATCCAACACCTTGTCAATCAAATGCAAAACTTTGGATGACAGAATCCTATAGTTCTGACTGGTGAAAAGAGCAACATGGCCTTTATCACACATTTGACTGACACTCAAGAGATTGTACTTGAGATTTTCCACATGATTAACATTATCAAACTTGATTTCTCCATTGGAAAAAGCCATTTCCAATGATGTAACCTCTAGCATCATTGCCAAAAGAAACAAAACCCTTCTTTCCTTGAGAGTAGTCATGAAGAAGAGAGTTGTTCCCAGTCATGTGCATAGATCCCCCACTGTCTACATACCAGATGCTACTTTGGCATGTTGGAGAACCCTGCAATAAAACAATCAGTTAGTTTTGGAGACCCAAACCTTTTTGGTTTTGGGCCTGGTCTCATCAACAGATGGTAAACTAACAGGTTTATTAGAAACAACAGCTTGAGAGGAAGAAGATGGTGAAGAAGAGGAATTCTTTGGCTTGGATCTCCTTTTCTGTGGTTTCAACATAGGAGCATCTTGACAGGATCAGTGATCACAAGTTTGATGTATCAGAATATAAAGCAGCGGAATACGAACACGAATTAGACAAATTGTAGCAGCAATCGATATTTGTAAGCATTAAGACCGCATACGGTTATAGGGAGAGAATATGTATTTCTGATTTCTAGGAATGTTTATAGATGTAGAATATTTCTAATCGAATCAATCATCCTTCCATTCAATTACTCATTTCACTCAATGATTACAATAGGTTGTCACTCCTTATATAGAGTGCAACAGTCACTGCTGTTATCACGGAAAGTGACAACTGGCAGATCCAATACAGAAATAACTAATTCTTAACAAACTACTGAAATGTTCACAACTACTGAGAACATATCAGCAAGTTAAGTACAAAATATAAAACTACTGAAACTACAACGACTGAAGAACAAGCTCTTCAGTCGTTTTACAAAACTACTGAAACATAGAAAATAAAACTACTGATATCACAACTACTGAAGAAGTACTCTTCAGCAGTTGTGACAAACTACTGAGGCTTCAGTACTTGATCTTCAGACTTTGACCTTCAGGTGTTTCATCCTGATGACTTCAGTAGATATCATCAGCTGATGTCTTCAGTCTTTGTCTTCAGACTTTGTACATCAGTTGTTGATCTTCAGCACTTGTGAACTCTTCAGCTGTTGTACTTCAGTACTTTGATCTTTCAGCTTCAGCACTTGTGTTCTTCAGCTTTGTACTTCAGCACTTTGGTTCTTCAGCTGTTAAGGTCTTCAGCACCTGATCTTCAGCGTTTGAAGTCTTCAGCACTTGTCAACTACTGATGAGGCTTTCAGCAGTTATTGTGATACCGTGTGGGACTTAGAGGTTTTCTGATCTTGGCTCATTGGTTTTTTGGTCCAACAAACTCCCCCTGAACCAATGCAGCCAAAACCTCTAACTTATTTATACTCCCACTTATTGATGGCAAAGTTGGTCTTTTTCCTTCTTGATCAGTAGAGAAGAACCCATGTACGCTCCGGCCTGGGAAGAAATCTCAAATATTTGTTTGCAGAGTATGAATGGGAACTCTGTTTTGGGGAACTGGACACAGAGTTGTTATCCATTCATGAGATTTACTTCCCCATAATGAGTCTGTATGACTCACGAACATAGGCCTCAAGGAGAACAATTTGTTCCTCTTGAGAGAGTTCTTCAGCTCCTCCTTCGAAGAAGAACTCTGGACCATAGTACTCTGATAAGTACTTCATGTCCTGCCATTTTTTCAGCTCCACCGTAGTTACCTCCCTATATACAAATTCATCAGGATGGTTGCCTTCAAGGAGTAACTGGAGCTCATTCTTTTGGATGTCTTCAGCTTTTTTATAACAACCCCTTCTTAATCATCTTGTTTCTAGTAAGGCTTGAGGTGTCGTCTTTGCTTGGTGAGCTTCTTGAATTCATCAATGATTTCCCAAGGTGAGACTACAACGGCCAACAGATGGTAGATTCTATTGTTTTTCGTACCTGGCCGTTGTATCTATGTGGGATAGTTCTTTTATGGATTCTAGAACTCACCCTGGGTCTGGCCAACTCTCACTCTCTCCTTCTGATACTGAAAGGTGTGCCTGAGAGTGTACAGCCTTGAGCATGCCCTTTCATGGCTTGAATAGATGTTGACTGAGGAAATTCCTTGTCAACATCTTCAAACAGTTGCTCATCGTGCTGTTTCTGCTGTTCTTCTTCTTCTATCTTGACTCTGACCATTTCCCTTTGAGAGTCAGGTGGATCATGGATTGACTTCGGGGTTTTGGTAGCTTCAGAACAGCAGAGAGTGGCAGACTATCACTTCATCCTCTCTTCTTCTTCGGCTTCCATCCTCAGCACCCTTCTCCTCCTTCGGGGACATCACTGGATGATGGTTTGGTTGGTGAAGGGATTGGTTTTGAGAAAGAGGATGTTTGGATTTTGGCTTAGAGTTGGTTGGGAGATTTGAGGGATAGGATCTGTTTGAGTGGGTGGAGGGAAGGTTGATCTAGCATCCTTGTAGTTAGCTTCGCCTTTGTGAGTTTAGCCATCTCTAACCTTTTACCAGCCCAGCCTCATCCAGGGCTTCCACAATATCCCTTTGTTGAATTGCTCAGACAGACAGATTCTGGTGGCTATAGCCAATGCTGTCCCTGGTCCATGCGCGGACTCCATTAATGATCTTCCCAAGTATTTTGCAATAAAGCGGATCATTATTTCCACCTCTCTTTCTCAGAGCATCATAACCTGCCCATCGGGTTTGATCTCTTGTACTTCTACCCTTCTGATCTCACTATCCAGTGTGGCTGTGTCAAACCCCTGCCTGAAGAGTTGTTCATTATTTATCCATGGAGCGGCTGTGTGTGGTGTCAGCTTCTTTGACCAGCTCCTCCAAGGATTGGTCTTCAGCATGTGATCTCAGCACTTCTCTTTCGCTTGTATGTGAGCAGAGTTGCTTTTCTTTTTCCTCCTCTTGAACTTGCTTCTCTTCCTTTTCCTCATATCTTTTCCTCTTCTTTCTTTCACTGCAGTACTCTCCCCCTTTTTGTTGCATTGGAGGAAGGGGTTGGTACCGCAGAAAGAGTCTTTTGGACAGCAGCATCAACCAGGGGCTGTAATGTGGAGGAAACCTCTCATCAAGGGCTTTGATCACTATATCAGTGATTATGGGGGTGATGAGAGGGAGGGAATTTTGGAGTACAGCACCTATTTGCTCAGGAGGGTTCTGTTCCTGAGAAGTAGGGCCTGAAGCAGAGGCAGGTGGTTGATTTTGGGGTGGCTCTGTGTTGGGAAACCTTCAAGGAAGGTGCCATCTGTGGTGTATGATGGTGGCAGATGGACTTGCATCCTGAGACATCTTGGCCAGCACTCTTTGAGTCTGCTAACCTCATCCTCTAGAATGGTATTTTGAGCAACTACATCATAGAAGAAGCTCAGGTCATCATCAGTTGATACTGATCACCTGACCTCCTGCTTAGAGCAGATTTACATGCACTGGGTGTAGACCAGTTGGTGCATGTGCCCATTGTGCTTGGTACTGGGGACTTCAGCCTCAGGACAATGTCCATCATCAGCTGTTGCCTCTAGGGAGGTCTTAGCAAGTTACCAGCCTCACTCTGGTCATGTGCTGAGTCAGAGGAGGTGGCAGCCTCACTAGATATTCTAAGCTCCTTGTCTACACCAGGAGATAGAATTGGGAAACCCCTATGCTGTGGGTTCTCAGGTGCACTGTGTTCCTCCCCCTCAATTGTAGAGGAATTCCCAGTAATAAGTGGTTTTGGGGAGGGGGTGAGGAGTGCAATTGAGTCGCACTTGTGCAACTATTAAAGTTGGGCTGTGAGGGGCGGTTGTTTGGGGTAAGGGGTTAGAAGCAGTGTGCACCTGGGGTGGATGGTGCTCTTCAATGGCAATCTCCTCAAGTGAGTAAGATCCCAGATAAGTAGGTGCCCCTTGGGTTGCTGCAGGCTCCTGTTGAGAGGAAGCCTGAGCGGCTGGGCTGGAAGAGTCATTGTATCCACTAGGGGGTTTGGACTAGTGGATATATCATGCGTTTCTGGTGCAGGAGCATCCTCAGGGGACTCAATTCCCTGAGTAGCCATTTTGGGTTTCTTTTTGGTGGGTTTGGTGGGGACATTGGATTGGAGGTGGTGGCTGTGGGTTCCGCTGCGTGCGTTTTCGCAGCTTGGCAGCCAGTTTGAGTGTCCGTCAGAGTTGTGCCGGGAGTATACTTCTGGCAGAACAGCCTAGCAGGGACTCCCAAGCCAACAAGTCCCCAGCATTAAGCTGGTCTATAATAATGGCCATTATGAACCGTGGATAGAGTATCCAACGGTTGGCAGTTAGTTTTTGAGCCATATCTTTGAGCTCTGAAAATATTAATTCTGAAAAGTTCAGTGGTTGTTGCTCAAGGATAGAATACATTACCTGCTGCCATTTGGTGGACATTTGATCCCAAGACGATGTCTTAGGGGCCAACATACATTGACCATGTGAAAATCAGCGCTCAGCGTCATTAAAGTGTTTTTCATGATGGTGGTGACTGGATCACCTTGATATCCATGCTGATCAAATGATAGATCTATGGTGCCCTTCGGATATCTGCAGGAGAGGTAGCATCACTCAGTTGAAGAATTTTACGGATTGTTGCAGGAGTAATCACTACTTCTGCTTCTTTGTTTTTGACGACTGACCGGAGGGATCGTGTGTTGCTCTCCTCAGTTGTAACAGTACGTTCATCCAAAATTGGTTCAAGATTCGGCATGTAGACGTGGTTCAGAAGGAATGCCTGTTGTATTGGGACTGACCATAAATCGATAGCATATCGAACTTAGTCCAGATCGGCGATTTTGTGAGGTAGGCAACACAGTTGTGTCGCGGTTTAATTTGCATAGACGCCATGGAGAGGAAGTTTTGGAGAGGAACGTTAGGTTTGAAGAGGAAGTTAGTTGTTGGACCAAAAGAACCCATGAGCCAGATCAGAAAACCTCTAAGTCCCACACGGTAATCACAACAACGCTGAAAGCCTCATCAGTATTTGACAAGTGCTGAAGACTTCAACCCTGAAGATCAAGTGCTGAAGACCTTAACAGCTGAAGAACCAAAGTCTGAAGTACAACAGCTGAAGAACACAAGTGCTGAAGCTGAAAGACCAAAGTACTGAAGTACAACAGCTGAAGAGTTCACAAGTGCTGAAGATCAACAACTGATGTACAAAGTCTGAAGACAAAGACTGAAGACATCTGACAGGATCAGTGATCACAGTTTTGATGTAACAGAATATAACGCAGCGGAATACAAACACGAATTAGACAAATTGTAGCAAGCTAACAATATATGTGAGCATTAAGATCGCATACAGTTATTGGGAGAGTATGTATTTCTGATTTCTGGAATGTTTATAGATGAAGAATATTTCTAATCGAATCAATCATTCATTCCATTCAATTCATCATATCATTCATCATTACAATAGGTTGTCACTCCTTATATAGAGTGCAACAGTCACTGCTGTTATCACGGAAAGTGACAACTGGCAGATCCAATACAGAAATAACTAATTCTTAACAAACTACTGAAATGTTCACAACTACTGAGAACATATCAGCAAGTTAAGTACAAAATATAAAACTACTGAAACTACAACGACTGAAGAACAAGCTCTTCAGTCGTTTTACAAAACTACTGAAACAAAGAAAAAAAAACTACTGATATCACAACTACTGAAGAAGTACTCTTCAGCAGTTGTGACAAACTACTGAGGCTTCAGTACTTGATCTTCAGACTTTGACCTTCAGGCGATTCATCAGCTGATGACTTCAGTAGATATTATCAGCTGATGTCTTCAGTCTTTGTCTTCAGACTTTGTACATCAGTTGTTGATCTTCAGCACTTGTGAACTCTTCAGCTGTTGTTCTTCAGTACTTTGGTCTTTCAGCTTCAGCACTTGTGTTCTTCAGCTGTTGTACTTCAGCACTTTGGTTCTTCAGCTGTTAAGTCTTCAGCACTTGTCAAACTACTGATGAGGCTTTCAGCAGTTGTTGTGATACCGTGTGGGACTTAGAGGTTTTCTGATCTTGGCTCATTGGTTCTTTTGGTCCAACAAACTCCCCCTGAACCAATGCAGCCAAAACCTCTAACTATTTATACTCCCACTTATTGATGGCAAAAATGTTGGTCTTTTTCCTTCTTGATCAGTAGAGAAGATGACCCATGTACGCTCCGGCCTGGGAAGAAACCTCAAATATTTGTTTGCCAGAGTATGAATGGGAACTCTGTTTTGGGGAACTGGACACAGAGTTGTTATCCCATTCATGAGATTCACTTCCCCATAATGAGTCTGTACGACTCTCTGTGTAGGCCTCAAGGAAGGTGATTTGTTCCTCCATGGTTAGCTCTTCAGCACCTCCTTCAAACAATGATTCCGGCCCATAATACTCAGACAGGTATTTGGCCTGTTTCCCATTCTTTAGCTCCACAGTTGTTATTATTCTGTAAGCAAACTCTCATCCGGGTGATTACCCTCTAGGAACAACTGGAGCTCATTTTCCTGACTTCCTCAAGCCTTGTAAACTAACCCCTTTTTCACTATTTTGTTTTCCAGCATCTTCTGAGGGGTTAGATTAGCTTGTAGGCCTTCTTGAAGTCTTCTAGGATTTCCCAGGGTGAACTACAAAGACCAGAGAGATCACTTCATCTACGATCTTTTTCACCTGGCCAATGTATCTCCGAGGTATATTGTTCTTATGAATTCTGTGAGAGACCCTGGGATCAGGCCAAATCCTCACTCTTTCCTTTTGATATTGAAAGGTATGCCTGAGAGTGTAAAGTCTGAGGGCTTGCTCCTTCATATTGATGATGGAAGATGTGGCTGCATAAGCTTTGTCAACTCTCTTCAGCAATTCTCATCATGCTGTTTATGAAGCTCTTCTTCTTCTAGCTTCACTTTAACCATTTGTCTCTGGACTTCAGGAGTAATTGCTGAGGAGTGACTTGTGGCCTTAGGCAACTGAATCATAGCTGATAGCGGCAGCCTGTCTTCATCATCTTCTTCATCTTCTTCTAGCCTCAATATCCTTCTCTCTCTCTTCAAGGGTATATCATCGGCTATGGGTTTTGAGGGTAAGGGTTTGTTTGGTGGGTGTGTTTTGGGTGGTTTGGTGTGGAATGTTGACAGGCTGTGCTAGCATCCTTGAGGTGATGTGGCCTTTTGATTGCTTTGCTAGCTCAGTCCTGCTCCCAGCACCCACTTCATTCAAAGCCTCAATAACAAGCCCCTTAGTGTATGCTTCAGACGAACAGATCTTGGTGGTGATTGCCAAGATACTGTCCCTGGACCAAGCTTGATCTCAATCATTGATCTTCCAAGATATTTTGCAATAAATCTTATCATTATTTCTAGCCTTTCTCTTTCTAACACTTCATAACTTGCCCATCTATTCTGGATTTCTTCAATCTCTAGTCGTCGAATCTCAGAGTCAAGTTTGTTGGTGTCATGACCTTGCCTGAACAGCTGATCAATGATGTTGTCCATTGATCTACTGTGTTCGGCATCAGCCTCTTTATCAGTAGCTCCAAGGCTTATCTTCAGCAATGTGCTCATCAGCACCTTTCTTTCGCTTGTAGGTGAGCATTGGTTGCTTGTTCTTTCTCTCCTTTTGGGCTTGCTTCGCTTCCTTCTTTTCCTCGGATCTTTTCCTCTTCTGTTCTTTCACTGCAGGACTCTCCCCTTTTTGGTTGCATTGGAGAAGGGGTTGAGACCGCAGAAAGAGTCTTGTGGACAGCAGCATCAACCAAGGATGTAATGTTGAGGAAAGCCTCTCATCAAGGGCTTTGATCACTATATCAGTGATTAGGGGGTGTGATGAGAGGGAGGGAATTTTGAGTGCAGCACCTATTTGCTCAGGAGGGTTCTGTTCCTGAGAAGTAGGGCCTGAAGCGGAGGCAGGTGGTTGATTTTGGGGTGGCTCTGTATTTGGGAAACCTTCAAGGGAAGGTGCCATCTGTGGTGTATGAGGGTGGCAGATGGACTTGCATCCTGAGACATCTGGCCAGCAGCTCTTTGAGTCTGCTAACCTCATCCTCTAGAATGGTGTTTTGAGCAACTACATCGTAGAAGAAGCTCAGGTCATCATCAGTTGATACTGAATCACCTGACCTCCTGCTTAGAGCAGGATGTACATGCACTGGGTGTAGACCAGTTGGTGCATGTGCCCCTTGTGCTTGGTACTGGGGACTTCCAGCCTCAGGACAATGTCCATCATCAGCAGTTGCCTCTAGGGAGGTCTTAGCAATGTTACCAGCCTCACTCTGGTCATGTGCTGAGTCAGAGGAGGTGGCAGCCTCACTAGATATTCTAAGCTCCTTCTCTACACCAGGAGATAGAATTGGGAAACCCCTGTGCTGTGGGTTCTCAGGTGCACTATGTTCCTCCCCCTCAATTGTAGAGGTATTCCCAGTAATAAGTGGTTTCTGGGGAGGGGGTGAGGAGTGCAATTGAGTCAGCACTTGAGCAACTATTAAAGTTGGGCTGTGAGGGGCGGTTGTTTGGGGTACGGGGGTAGAAGCAGTGTGCACCTGGGGTGGATGGTGCTCTTCAATGGCAATCTCCTCAAGTGAGGAAGATCCCAGATAAGTAGGTGCCCCTTGGGTTGCTGCAGGCTCCTGTTGAGAGGAAGCCTGAGCGGCTGTGACTGGAGGAGTCATGGTATCCACTAGGGGGTTTGGACTAGTGGATATATCCTGCGTTTGTTGGCAGGAGCATCCTCAGGGGACTCAATTCCCTGAGTAGCCATTTTGGGTTTCTTTTTGGTGGGTTTGGTGGGGACATTGGATTTGGAGGTGGTGGCTGTGGGTTCCAGCTGCGGGGTTTTCGCAGCTTGGCAGCCAGTTTGAGTGTCCGGTCGGAGTTGTGCCGGGAGTATACTTCTGGCAAACAGCCGTAGCAGGGACTCCCAAGCCAACAAGTCCCTCAGCATTAAGCTGGTCTATTATAATGGCCATTATGAACCGTGGATAGAGTATCCAACGGTTGGCAGTTAGTTTTTGAGCCATATCTTTGAGCTCTGAAAATATTAATTCTGAAAAATTCAGTGGTTGTTGCTCAAGGATAGAATACATTACCTGCTGCCATTTGGTGGACATTTGATCCCAAGACGATGTCTTAGGGGCCAAACATACATGACCATGTGAAAGATCAGGCGCTCAGCGTCATTAAAGTGTTTCTTCATGATGGTGGTGGCATTGAGATCACCTGATATCCATGCTGAGCAAATGATAGATCTATGGTGCCCTTCGGATATCCAGCAGGAGAAGTAGCATCACTCAGTTGAAGAATTTTACGGATTGTTGCAGGAGTAATCACTACTTCTTTGTGGTTGACGACTGACCGGAGGGATCGTGTGTTGCTCTCCTCAGTAGTGACATTAACGTTCATCCAAAATTGTTCAAGGATTCGGTATGTAAAACGGGGTTCAGAAGGAATGCCTTGTTGTATTGGGACTGAACCATAAGATCGATAGCAGTATCGAACTTAGTCCAGATCGGCGATTTTGTGAGGTAGGCAACACAGTTGTGTCGCGGTTTAATTTGCATAGACGCCATGGAAATTTTTTTTTTGGAGAGGAACGTTAGGTTTGAAGAAGATAAAGCATGGAGAGCTCAGGTTAGGGTATTTATAGGGTACGGGTGAGGAAACGACTGAAGGATGTGGTGTTAGTCATCAGTAGTTTAAACGACCGTTGACATGGTATTATCCTTTCAGACGTTGAAACAGCTGAAGTCGCGGTGTTAGGCATCAGTAGTTTAGAAAACTACTGAAGACCGTGGTTTTGACTTCAGGTGATTGAAACAACTGAGGACATGGTGTTTGTCATCAGTAGTTATGAAACTACTGAAGACAGTGGTTTTGTCATCAGTTGTTGTAAACAACTGAAGACTTGGTATTGGTCATCAGTAGTTATAAAACTGCTGAAGACGTGGTTTTGCTTCAGTTGCTTAAAATGAAACAGCAGTGGTACAAACGACTGAGGAGAAAGTTCTCTTCAGCTGTTTTCGTCAATCTTAGCTTTTCAGCTGTTTCAAACTGTCCTCAACACATTCATCAGTCTTTATGGCTGATTCAGTTGTTTCATAGGACATCAGTACTTATCTGTTTTTACTGATTTCAGTAGTTATGACTGCATCAGTAGTTGTAACTACTTCAGTAGTTTAGAGCAGATGAAGTACTTCAGTACTTGTGAGAACTTTTAGCCTTCAGTAGTTATAAAAACTACTGAGGTTAAAAGAGCTCATCAGTACTTATATGTGACAGGCACTCATGATCATCAATATGAATTACTGAGAGCATCAGTAGTTGTCACCTATTCTAGCTGCAGCATACCAAGCCTTAACACCAGGTTTTGGAAAGATGAACTATTCAAAGGCTTAGTAAAAAGTCTGCAAGCTCATCAGCACTGGGCACAAACTTAGGATCAATCAGACCTTTTTCAAAACAATCCCTTATAAAATGATGTCTGATCTCTATATGTTTGGTCCTAGAGTGCTGGACTGGATTTTTGACAATGCAAAGAGCTGAAGCACTATCCATTAACAATGGAGTCTTAGTCTCTGTAATGCCATAATCCAAAAGTTGGTTTTGAAGCCAGAGTACCTGAGATGTACAGCTTGCAGCAGCATGTACTCTGCTTCCGCAGTGGATGTAGCAACTGAGGTCTGTTTCTTGCTCTGCCAAGAAATCAAGCAGTTGCCTAGGAATTGACATCCACCAGAAGTTGATTTCCTGGTCAACTTACACCCTGCATAGTCACTGTCAGAAAAAGCAACTAATTTACCAGAATGTCTGTAGAATACCATAAACCTAGAGATGGAGTGCCTTGCAGATATCTAAAGATCCTCTTGACTGCAATCAGATGAGACTCTTTAGGTGCAGCCTGAAATCTAGCACAAACACATGTAGCAAACATAATATCTGGTCTAGAAGCAGTTAAATACATCAAGGACCCAATCATACATCTGTAAAGTGTTTCATCAACCACTTTACCTTTCTGATCTGAGTCCAGTTGTGTGGTGCTGCTCATGGGAGTAGAACAGGGCTTACAGTTTTGTAAATCAAACTTTGCAAAAGATCTTTTGTATATTTGGATTGATGAATAAAAATTCCATCAGCCTTTTGTTTGATTTGCAACCCCAGAAAGAACTGTAATTCTCCCATGGGCACTCATTTCAAACTTCTGTTGCATCAACTTTGTAAAGGCATCACACAACTTTGGATCAGAGGATGCAAAAATGATATCATCTACATAAATTTGAACAAGTAGATTATGCTGCCCAGCTTTCTTAATAAATAAAGTCTTGTCAATGGAGCCTCTAGTGAAATTGTTTTCCAGAAGAAAGTTTGACAATGTCTCATACCAGGCTCTTGGAGCTTGTTTTAACCCATAAAGAGCTTTATCAAGCTATACACCCAATTAGGATGTTTATTGTCCTCAAAGCCTGGAGGTTGACATACATAAACTCTTCTTCTTTAACTTTCCATACAAAAAATGCACTTTTGACATCCATTTGAAAGACTTTAAGTTTTTGATAAGCAGCATAAGCTAAAAACAATCGAATTGCTTCCAGTCTGGCTACAGGGCAAAGGTTTCATCATAATCAATACCTTCTTCTTGTGCAAACCCCGTGAACAACCAGTCTGGCCTTGTTCTTAACAATAAGCCATTTTCATCAGTTTTGTTCCTAAACACCCATTTAGTGCCTATTGCACACTTACCTGGAGGTAGAGGAACCAGTTCCCACACTTGCTGTTTCTTGAACTGAAGAAGCTCAAGCTGCATGGCATCAACCCATCCATTGTCCTTTAAAGCAATGTGATAATTCTTTGGCTCTGCTGACTGATGAAGAGAGCATAGAAGCAGAAATTTGACACATTGACTTCTTGTTGATACTCCAGCAGTGATATCACCAATGATTTGAGACATGGGTGATTCTTCAGATCTTGATACACAATGAGATCTGTGCAAGTGTTTGTAGTCGGTTCAGCAGCAACAGATGGTGATGGTGAATCATTTCCTTGAAACCAATCAGTGGATGGTAATTCAAAGGAAGTTGAATTCGAAGAAATCTCATCAGCATTTGTTGTGGATGGTGCTACTGGCGCTATAGGAACATCAGGTCTAGTTGAATCAGGCAGCTGATCACTAAACCTGAAGAGGTGAGTACTGCAATCATCATCATCATCAGCAGTACCACCAGGTGGTGAACTGTTGACAGGAGCAACAGCAGGAGTTTGATAGGGAACATATTGCAGTATGTCCAAATCAAATAACTCCACAGGACTTGTGGAATCTTGTCCTTTGGAGATTCATTAAACTTAACATGTAGAGTTTCTTCAACCATCTTTGTTCTGCAGTTGAAGACTCTGTATGCTTGCAAGTAGATGAATAACCAACAAAGTATCCTGCATCCACCTTAGGATCAAATTTGTGGAGTTGATCCTTTGTGTTGAGAATAAAACATGGACACCCAAAAGCTTTGAAAAATGAAATCAGAGGAGCCAAATGATGGAGAACTTCATATGGAGTCTTCATCAACCTCTGATTTATTAACACTCTATTTTGCACATAACAAGCTGTGTTGACAGCTTCGGCCCAAAAGGTCAATGGCAACCTGAGTCAGCCAGCATGGACCTTGCAGCTTCAATGAGAGTCCTGTTCTTTCTCTCCACTACTCCATTTTGTTCCGGAGTCCTAGGAATACTGAACTGCCTTTTGATTCCCTTTGAGAGATAGAAGTCATCAAGTGTATGATTTCTGAACTCAGTTCCATTATCACTCCTAATACACTTGACTGGAAGGGAATACTGCTTCTCAATGTACAGCACAAAGTGGATAATCTTCTGAGCAGCCTCATCCTTTGAGTGTAGAAAAGAAAGTCCATACAAATCTGGAGTAATCATCCACAATTACCAGACAGTATTTCTTCCTTGCCATGCTCATTACTCTCACAGGACCAAATAGATTCATATGCAGTAATTGCAAGCAGGCAGTGGACTTGGACACTTCAATAGGAGGAAATGAGACCTTGTGCTGTTTTCCTTTTAAACAAGCAGTGCATGTTTCATCACAGTGAACTCCTTTATGGTAAGCCTCTGACTAACTATTGTGGGCTAAGCTGATTCATGTTTTTGAGATTAACATGACCAAGCCTCCTGTGCCATAGTTTAGATTCTTGAAAAGAGGCTTTGGAAAATAGGCAAGGATTGCCTTTGAGATCTATCTTCTTAGAGAGATCTAAGGCATACACTCTTCCTGTCCTGTTGGCTTTCAGGAGAGTGTGATCATCCAACACTTGTCAATCAAGGGCAAAACTTTGGATGACAGAATCCTACAGTTTTGACTGTGAAAAGGGCAACATGGCCTTTATCACACATTTGACTGACACTCAAGAGGTTGTACTTGAGATTTTCCACATGATTAACATCATCAAATTTGATTTCTCCATTGGACAAAGCCCTTACCGATGATGTAACCCCTAGCATCATTGCCAAAAGAGACAAATCCCTTCTTTCCTTGAGAGTAGTCATGAAGAAGAGAGATGTTCCCAGTCATGTGCATAGATCCCCCACTGTCTACATACCAGATGCTATTTTGGCATGTTGAAGAACCCTGCAATAATAAACAATCAGTTAGTTTTAGAGACCCAAACCTTTTGGTTTTGGGCCTGGTCTCATCAATAGATGGTAAACTAGCATGTTTATTTGTACCAACAGCCTGAGAGGAAGAAGATGGTGCAGAAGAGGAGTCCTTTGGCTTAGACCTCCTTTTCTGTGGTTTCAACATAGGAGAATCTAGTTGGTTAACTCTACCCAACAGATGTTGTACCATCATCACCAGCTGTGTCTGATTTTGTGATAAAGCTTTCAGCTCATCAGACACATTGCTAGTGGAGTTAGATAAGGTCCTATGTTGTACCTTCTTCTTTTGAGCACCCTCAGCTGTCACCTGTTTAACTCCTTCCTTTTTGGATTGCTTTAAGGACTTAAGGGTTACAGGATTTGATGTTGCTGATACAAATGTGGTCTCAACTCAGTTTTCATTTTTACCATTTTCTCATTAATTTCTTCCTTTTGTTTGAGTTTGGAACCTCTTTTGTACCAACAATCATCTGTAAGATGATTGAACAAACCACATACTTCACATGGTTTCTTCTTCATCTTAGGTTGATCATCAACTAAAGATGGTGAAGCAACAGAAGACTTGTTCTTCAATGCTTTGGAAGCATTGGTTGCTTTCTTGACAGCATCTTTAGTAGTCTTCAAACTCTTTCTACTGCCAGTTTTCTTCTCTTCAGTACTGACAGCAGTTGAAGTTTGAACTTCAGGAGTTGAATCCTGCTCTCCAGTCCTTTCAGGACCTTCAGGATTGACTCCTGAGTTGATCAACTTATTGATCATGTGAATGTCAGCATTTGGACCATCAACATCAGCTGATAGGTTCAAAGAGGACTTGATACTGACTGCTACTTCTGATTGTGCTGTATCAGAAGGTAGATCACATGACTTGATGGATTGGTTATCACTCTCACCATCAGATTCTACCTCTGCTCTTGGGGTAAAATCTGTAGGTGGAGCAGTGTGATTGTAACCAATTCCAAACTTCACATTTGAAGCAGATTGCTTACTAAGAAGCATTTCAAACCTTTGCATGATTGTACCCATCTATCACACTCGACCTGGGTAACTGCAAGGGTTTCTTTGAGATCTTTGTACTTCTCTAAAGTACATCTTCTCTAGCCTTATCATCAATTATTTTGCATTCAGTTTATAGACCTCATCATTTTTATCTTTGAGCACAAACTCAAACTCAGCTTTGTTTTGGAAATTACTTGTTCTAGCTCAATGTTCTTATTAATTAAAGCTACATTTGCTTCTCTAATGGAAGCAAATGCTGCTATGCATTGTTCAGAACATAATTTGGCTTTTGCCTCAGAGGATACCTGTGATACCTGAGGTGTAGAGGCATTGGAAGATGAAGTATCAGCAGACTCCAAAGCCATAAGAGCTAGATTCCCAAAGGGACTGTCACCACCATGTTGACCAGCACCTGAGAACAGTTGATCATGACCAGACAAGTCATCTGGTAAACTGCTCCAGTCAACAACTCCTGGGTGAAGAAGCTGTGTTGTTGAGATGAAGGTTGTTGATGAGATAGGGAAGGCTGAGGTTCTGGTAATGCATGAGGTTGTGGTGTCATAGGAACTTGAACTTGACTTGACTGTGGCATGTAATAACAAGGGTACTGATAAGGCATTTGACCCTGAGGAACAAAATATGCCGGAGATTGTGTTAGGATGATGACTAGATGTGACAGGATGTTGCCCTCTGTTTGTTGACTGTTGCCAGGAAAAGTCACAAAGGTGCAGTAGAGTTTGATCCAGTTGATCTACACTCTCTTGCAAAGTGTCCAAGCCGTTGGCATTTGTGACACCTCAACTTGCTCTTGTCAAAACCAACTTGGTTTTGCCAGAGAGTCCTGGGAATTTTCTTCCAGTTCTTTTGTAGAACTTCTGAGATCTGATATTTATCAAGGCCATTTGGCTCAAATATCCATCTCTTCTAAGTCATCATCAGCAATCCCCTTGAGATCATCCATAATGAAACATAAATTGTCATTATTACCTCCAGTAAACTGACCATCAACACTTACAAATGCAGAATTAGAAGTGCTCGAAGAGAAATTAATATGCTCATCATACTGGCATTCAGATGCAGCATATTCTGACTCATGACCCACCAAGGCAGGCGTGTTGCCTTGTATAAAGTCTTCAGTGAGCTTTCCAGATGAAGACAGCTTTCTCTTCTGTTCTATCTCTCTCTCAAAGTGAGCAATTTCCCATGGAGTTGGGTGAGAGATAGTTTGTCCAAACTTGCACTGGAGCGTAGGACAATAGTATATGTGTCCCATCTCTCAGGCAGTGATCTGAGAAATCTGTTATTCATCTGAATATTGGTGTATTCAAGTTTGACCATTTTAGTTCAGAGATCAAACAAGAAAAACCTTCATATTGTTGAGTCAGTGTCTCTCTACTTCTATGAGAGAATGTCTCATATTGTTGGGCAAGAATTTCTCTATTATTTGCCAGACCTCATCTGTTCCTCCAAATTGTTCTTTCAAAGCAATCCAGAGGTCATGGGCAGTTTCATGATGCATTAGCCCAGAATAGATTTCATTGGGCAAAGCCATGGCCAGAATTCCATGGGCTTTTGCATCAATCTCAAGCAACTTTTTATCCTCATCTGAGTATTGCTCCCCTCCTCTTCGGAACCATTTGATTGGTTTCCGGGTTATTCACCATAGGCTTGTGTGGACCATGTACCACAGATGTCCAACACCCTGCGCTGTTAACAGACAGGTGATGGAGCATACGTCTTTGCCATATGTTATACTCATCCTAACCAGCATAGGAGGCTTGGTTGAGGAACCAGTATTGTGAGGATCATTGGAGGGAGTGGTCATTTCTGTTCAAAAACAGTTTAGTTCAAGTTTAAAAAGAAGTTTTAGACAAACCACAACAACTCAATGAGAACCAAGAAAAGATCTCAGGATGAATGAGCAGAAATACAGAAAATTCAATCTCTATAACCGTTTCTTGCAAAAACAAAAGCTAATTCAATCAAACTTGGATCTTGAATAGCAGTTTCAATGATCAATTATTAGATCGATCAATGATTAACCTGCTCTGATACCATTTGACAGGATCAGTGATCACAGGTTTGATGTAACAGAATATAACGCAGCGGAATACAAACACGAATTAGACAATTGTAGCAAGCTAACATATATGTGAGCATTAAGATCGCATACAGTTATTGGGAGAGTATGTATTCTGATTTCTGGGAATGTTTATAGATGAAGAATATTTCTAATCGAATCAATCATTCATTCCATTCAATTCATCATATCATTCAATCATTACAATAGTTGTCACTCCTTATATAGAGTGCAACAGTCACTGCTGTTATCACGGAAAGTGACAACTGGCAGATCCAATACAGAAATAACTAATTCTTAACAAACTACTGAAATGTTCACAACTACTGAGAACATATCAGCAAGTTAAGTACAAAATATAAAACTACTGAAACTACAACGACTGAAGACAAGCTCTTCAGTCGTTTTACAAAACTACTGAAACAAAGAAAATAAAACTACTGATATCACAACTACTGAAGAAGTACTCTTCAGCAGTTGTGACAAACTACTGAGGCTTCAGTACTTGATCTTCAGACTTTGACCTTCAGGCGTTCATCAGCTGATGACTTCAGTAGATATCATCAGCTGATGTCTTCAGTCTTTGTCTTCAGACTTTGTACATCAGTTGTTGATCTTCAGCACTTGTGAACTCTTCAGTGTTGTTCTTCAGTACTTTGGTCTTTCAGCTTCAGCACTTGTGTTCTTCAGCTGTTGTACTTCAGCACTTTGGTTCTTCAGCTGTTAAGTCTTCAGCACTTTGGTCAAACTACTGTGAGGCTTCAGCAGTTGTTTTGATACCGTGTGGGACTTAGAGGTTTTCTGATCTTGGCTCATTGGTTCTTTTGTCCAACAACATCAGCTGATGATACTACTGAAGTCATCAGCTGATGAAACACCTGAAGGTCAAAGTCTGAAGATCAAGTACTGAAGCCTCAGTAGTTTGTCACAACTGCTGAAGAGTACTTCTTCATAGTTGTGATATCAGTAGTTTTATTTTCTATGTTCAGTAGTTTTGTAAAACGACTGAAGAGCTTGTTCTTCAGTCATTGTAGTTTCAGTAGTTTTATATTTTGTACTTACTTACTGATATTTCTCAGTAGTTGTGAACATTTCAGTAGTTTGTTAAGATTATTATTTCTGTATTGGATCTGCATTGTCACTTTCCGTGATAACAGCAGTGACTGTTGCACTCTATATAAGAGTGACAACCTATGTAATCATTGAGTGAAATGAGTAATTGAATGGAATGGATGATTGATTCGATTAGAAATATTCTACATCTATAAACATTCCTAGAAATCAGAAATACATATTCTCTCCCTATAACCGTATGCGTTCTAATGCTTACAAATATCGATTGCTTGCTACAATTTGTCTAATTCGTGTTCGTATTCCGCTGCTTATATTCTGATACATCAACTTGTGATCACTGATCCTGTCACATCTAGTTGTTAACTCTACCCAACAGATGTTGAACATCAAACTAGCTGTGTCTGATTTTGTGATAAAGCTTTCAGCTCATCAGACACATTGCCAGTGGAGTTTGATAAGTTCCTATGTTGCACCTTCTTCTTCTGAGCACTCTCAGCTGTCACCTGTTTAACCCTTCCTTTTTGATTTCTTTGAGGACTTAAGGGTTACAGGATTTGATGTTGCTGATACAATGTGGTCTCAAACTCATTTTCCTTTTTACCATTTTCTCTTTAATTTCTTCTTTTGTTTGAGTTTGGAACCTCTTTTGTACAGCAATCATCTGTAAGATGATTGAACAAACCACATACTTCACATGGTTTCTTCTTCATCTTAGGTTGATCATCAACTAAAGAGGGTGAAGCAACTGAAGACTTGTTCTTCAGTGCTTTGGAAGCATTGTTTGCTTTCTTGACTGCCTCTTAGTAGTCTTCAAACTCTTTCTACTGATAGTTTTCTTCTCTTCAGTACTGGCAGTAGTTGGAGTTTGAACTTCAGGTGTTAATCCTGCTCTCTAGTCCTTTCAGGACTTTCAGAATTAACTCCTGAGTTGATCAACTCATTGATCATGTGAGTGTCAGCATTTGAACCATCAACATCAGCTGATAGGTTCTGAGAGGGCTTGATGCTGACTTCTACTTCTGATTGTGCTGTATCAGAAAGTAGATCACATGATGAGATGGATTGGTTATTACTCTCACCATCAGATTCTACCTCTGCTCTTGGAGTAAAATCTGTAGGTGGAGCAGTGTGATTGTAACCAATGCCAAACTTCACATTAGAAGCAGATTGCTTACTAAGAAGCATTTCAAAACCTTTGCATGATTGTACCCATCTATCACACTCTACCTGGGTAACTGCAAGGTTTCTTTGAGATCTTTATACCTCTCTCGAAGTATCTCTTCCCTAGCCTTATCATCAGTTATTTGACATTTCAGTTTGTAAATCTCATCATTTTTATCATTAAGCACAGACTCAAATTCAGCTTTGCTTTTGGAAATTATTTGTTCTAGCTCAATGTTCTTGTTGATTAAAGCTACATTTGCTTCTCTAATAGATGCAAATGCTGCTATGCATGTTTCTGAACATAATTTGGCTTTTGCCTCAGAGTATACCTGTGATACCTTTGGGGTAGAGGCATTAGAGGATGAAGTATCAGCAGAATCCAAAGCCATAAGAGCTAGATTTCCAAATGGACTTTCACCACCATGTTGACCAGCACCTGAGAACAGTTGTTCATGATCAGACAAATCATCTGGTAAACTGCTCTAGTCAACAACTCCTGGGGTGAAGAAGCTGTGTTGTTGAGGTTGAGTTTGTTGATGAGATTGGGAAGGCTGTGGTTTAGGCAATGCTTGTGGTTGTTGTGCAATTGGAGCTTGAACAAGATTTGGTTGAGGCACATAATAGCAGGGATAAGGATATGACATTTGACCCTGGGGAACAAAGTATGAAGGAGATCTAGGATGTGAATAATGACCAGAACCAGCAAGATGTTGCCCTCTGTTTTGTGGACTAGTACTAGGAAAAGTCACAAAGGGTGCAGAAGAGTTAGATCCAGTTGATCTACACTCTCTTGCAAAGTGTCCTAGCCTTTGGCATTTGTGACACCTCAACTTACTCTTGTCAAAACCAACTTTGGTTTTGCCAGAGAGTCCAGGAAATTTCCTGCCAGTACTCTTATAGAACTTCTGAGATCTGATATTAATCAATGCCATTTGGCTCAGAATATCCATCTCTTCTAGATCATCATCAGCTATTCCTTTCAGATCATCCACGATGAAGCATAAATTGTCACTATTACTTCCAGAATGACTCTCAATACCAACAAATGCATGATCAGAACTATTGAAGAGAAATCTATATGCTCATCATAATTGCTTTCAGATGCAGCATATTCTGACTCATGACCAACCAAGGCAGTATTCCCTGGTATGAAGTCATCAGTGAGCTTCCTGATGAGGACAGTTTCCTCTTCTGCTCTATCTCTCTTTCAATGTAAGCAGTTTCCCATGAAGTTGGGTGAGAGATAGACCATCCAGATTTGCACTGGAGCGTAGAACAATAGTGTATGTGTCCCATCTCTCAGGCAGTGATCTGAGGAATCTGTTGTTCATCTGGCTATTGGTGTATTCCTGTTTCACCATTTTCAGCTCAGATATCAAGCAGGAAAAGCGCTCAAACTGTTGAGTTAGTGTCTCACCCTTCCTATGAGAGAATGTCTCATATTGTTGGGCAAGGATCTCTCTATTGTTTGCTAAGACCTCATCTGTGCCACCGAATTGTTCCTTCAGGGCATTCCAGAGATCATGAGCAGTTTCATGATGCATAGCCCTGAATAGATTTCATTAGGCAGTGCCATGGCCAGAATTCATGGGCTTTAGCATCAATCTCAAACAGTTTCCGATCTTCATCAGAGTATTGTTCCTTCTTCTTCGGAACCATTTGATTGGTTTCCGGATTGTTCACCATAGGCTTATGTGGTCCATGTACCACAGATGTCCAACAACCTGAACTGTTAACAGACAGGTGATGAAGCATTCTTCGTTGCCATATGTTATACTCGGTCCTAACCAGCATCGGAGGCTTGGTTGAGGAACCGGTATTGTGAGGATCATTAGAAGGAGTTGTCATCTCAGATTCAATCAAATTCGGTTAAGCTAAAACAGATTTAGAACAAAACGCAACAACCAATTGAACCAGAAGATCTCAAAATAAATGAACGAAAGCGGCAGAAATTCAATAATCTATAACCAGTTCTTGCAAATACGCTAATTCAATCAAACACAGATATCAATTAGCAGTTTCAATGATCAATTGTTAGATCGATCAATGATTAACCATGCTCTGATACCACTTGTTAGGATCAGTGATCTATGTTTGATTGATTGAAGAGTATAGTAGCGGAATTCAAACAATGAATTAGTCGATTCACAAGAACAAAACGATATTCAATGAAGAACAAAGACGGTTATAGAGAGAGAATTTCTGCAAATATATTTCATTCAATATTCGCTTTCGTGGTAACAGAATGTCACAAGTACAATTAGGTCGACACCTTTTATATAAGAGATGTGACGCCTGCTGATGTCACTTGATAGTGACATCTAACAGATTTATTACAACTGAAACACAACTACTGAAGATGTCAAAACAGCCGACATCTCCTTACAAAACGCTAAGTGTTATCAGTTGTTATAACTGCTGAAAAACATAAAACTACTGAAACTACAACGACTGAAGAACAAGCTCTTCAGTCGTTTTACAAAACTACTGAAAGTAAAAATATAAAACTATTGATATCACAACTACTGAAGAAGTACTCTTCAGCTGTTGTGACAAACTACTGAAACTTCAGTAGTTGGTCTTCAGACTTGAACTTTAGATGTTTCATCAGCTGATGACTTCAGTAGATATCATCAGCTGATGTCTTCAGTCTTTGTCTTCAGACTTTGTACATCAGTTGTTGATCTTTAGCACTTGTAAACTCTTCAGCTGTTGTACTTCAGTACTTTGGTCTTTCAGCTTCAGCACTTGTGTTCTTCAGCTGTTGTACTTCAGCACTTTAGTTCTTCAGCTGTTGAAGTCTTCAGCACTTGATCTTCAGTTGTTGAAGTGTTCAGCACTTGTCAAAATGCTGATGACTCTTTCAGCAGTTGTTGTGATACCATGTGGGACTTAGAGGTTTTCTGATCTTGGCTCATTGGTTCTTTTGGTCCAACATGTCCATTCTTTCAAGCTCGTTCTCATTGACCTGTTCGTAATCTTCATCTTTTAGATGGCAGTTACCAATCTTTCCTCCAACCAAACCGTCATACGAGTGGACAATAGCTGCCAATAGATCCATATGTTCTTTAGTCACCTCCATAGTGATATTCCTGATGTTGTCCGTCTTTAACTTGGTAGCATTACCCTCAAGTGCAATAGAATGGGTACTCGATGTCCCAGACGTGTTAGACGCTGAAGCTATGGTTGGTGAATGAATAGTTGAACTTGAAACAAATGCAGTCTGAAGGGGTGCTCCTGAACTGGCTGTTGTGGAAGAGGCATTGTAAAGTGTAGGATTTTGGTAAATATATTCCTTTCTGCGACCTGTATTTCATCCTAAGTTCTTCCTCTCTCAATTTTAGGATGGAATCGTTTATGTCTAATTTTCCCAAGATACTGTTTTTTCTCAAATTAGATACAAATGAATCCCACATCTCTAGTAAACCATCTGCGAAGCTGGATACCTTGTCTTCCATTGACGTTGTAACTCCATGAATATGCAGCTCACTCATGAGATGATAGAACCTGTCGGTTACTTCATCCAGACTTTCTTTACGCATTGAAGAGAAGTTGTCAAACTCCTTCTTCAGAGCTTTTGCCTTTAGTGCTTTTAACGAAGCATTTCCGTCATAACGTTTTTCCAAAGCTATCCAGAGTTTCTTTGCCTGTTTATTCTCAAAAAACTGATGGAAAACATCCTTGGAATAGACTGAGTTAACAGGGCATAGACCTTCTTCTCTGCATTATATTTCGCCTTCTGGCTATCAGTCATCCCTCCTAATGTCAATTTTACCCCATCTGCACCAACCGGCATATCATATCGTGTTTCAATTGATTCCCAAAGGTTGGGATCAACTCCATTGAGGTAGATCTTCAAACGTTGCTTCCATTATGGGTAATCATCTAACGTTATTAGCTTAGGTTGTTTGTTATGATTGCCAGTCTCATTATCTAGAAGCAAGAGGTTCTGGATCCGTGTGTCTCTACCAGCAATGAACAAGAAGTATTGTTCTTCCATCTCGTTAACTTTAAACTTTTGAAATCAACTACTTCACTTGTGCGAATCGACCACTCGTGCGATTGAACTTATGCGAATGAGTCAATCGTGCGAATGATGTGTGCGAATGAATTCAATCGTGCAATTGGATTCAGTCGAGGGTAAGGAGAGTGCACTTGGAGTCTATGCGAATGAAGTTGGTCAGTCGTACGAATGAACAAGGCGACTTAGTTCAATCATGCGTATGGGAGGTGCGAATGGATTCAGTCGTGCGATTGAGTCAATCGTGCGACTGAAGGCTGCTGTTTTTGCAAAAACGAAGCTTTTGAACACTTTGACGCAAAAAAACATGAATTTCTTATGAACCCTAATTTCCGTATGCCAAAAAACGTTAACTTTATGACCTGGAGACGTCGAAAACACTGTTTGACACAAAAAGAATAAGTTTTTTGTGTGACAAACGTGATTTTTATATCAAAATCGATTGAATCACACACAAATCAGAGTCAAAGCTCTCATACCACTTGTTAGGACCGTTTAGGTATGGAGTACTAACTGATTTACGTGCATACCAAACCAAATAGTGCGGAATCCTATTTGATTGGCAATCCAGTCAGGAGAATGCAAGTATAATCAATTTAAGAATGAATCAAAACGTTAAGAACGATTGTAAATGATTAACTGCGATCTATGAACTTGGAACAGGTTTTATTAGGTCTCTGAGGGCTAGGGTATGATTTTGTGCATATGGATTCAAATTGTTACGTTTTTCCATGAATTAAGTGATATTTATAGGTTAGGGTTTTCCATTCTACGACTGAACCATTTGCATGGTTCAGTCGTGCGAGTGAAGCATGCGGTTGATCCATTCGCACGACTAAAGGTCCAGTCGTGCGATTGAGTCAATCTCATGTCGCAATCGTGTGATTGATCTAGTCTCCTGGTTCAGTCGTATGACTAATCCAGTCTCCTGGTTCAGTCGTGTCACTGGTTCATTAGCATGAAGTATTCATGCGTATGGTCCATTAGCATGGTCCATTCGCATGTGAACTTCACACGATTAAGTTTAAACACGTTTCTCTATCATTATTGACTAAGAACTATGTAAAAAACCACAAAACTATATAGTTAACTCAATACGTGTTCTCACACAATAAACAATGAAATATTAAACATTATAAACATCAACCACACATTTCATTCCATTCATACGCATTCAATTACATATACGTAAGACACAAAAGACATTTTACATTTGACCTCCTAAACTAGGTACACATGTATCTACAAGTACACAAGCATCAGATGTTGATGCCTCTGACATTTCGAAACCTTGCACTCCAACGGCTATAGATACTGAACCAGGAATTCAAAATCTGGATCAAGAAATAGTTTTTCCGACCACTCTCGGATCACGACTAAATGTCCATCATCCTCTGGACAATGTCATAGGGGATGTACAATCGGGAGTACAGACAAGAAATCAGCTATACTCAGCTGATTACGCCTCAGTCATAGAATAAGGCTATCTTCATGACAGTGCTTATCGATGTTTTGTGTCTTAATTTGAGCCAAAATATGTAAGTGAAGCCTTAAATGATGAGGCATGGGTTAATGCCATGCAAGAAGAGCTTCTTCAATTCTAGAAGCTGGGAGTATGGACACTGGTGGATAGACAAAAAAGTGCTAAGGTCATTGGCACTAAATGGGTCTTGAAATACAAGAAAGATGAAGAAGGGGTCATAATTCAAAATAAGGCTCGACTTGTCGTTCAAGGTTTTAGAGGAGTCGAAGGAATCGATTACAATGAAGTGTTTGCACCTGTGGCTAGAATAAAAGCAATCCGTATCTTCCTAGCCTATGCATCGTACATGAAGATCAAAGTTTATCAAGTAGATGTCAATAGTGCATTCCTTCATGGAGAAATTCGTGAGACAGTGTATGTCAGTCAACCGAAGGATTTGAGGATCCTTACCATCGGGACAAAGTTTACAAGCTGGATAAGGCTCTCTATGGGCTCCATCAAGCCCCGAGAGCATGGTATGAGAAACTCTCAACTCATCTCATGAAACACGGTTTTCGTAGAGGAGTTATTGATTGTACATTGTTCATCAAAGAAAAGGATGGTGACTTACTGCCCGTACAGATTTATGTTGATGACATAATTTTCGGCTCCAAAAACGAAGAGTTATGTAAAGATTTGAATCTGTCATGAAAGAAGAATTTGAGATGAGCGCAATGGGAGAGATGAAGTTCTTCCTAGGATTACAGGTGGATCAGACACCAAAAGGAATCTTCCTACATCAGACTAAATATGTAGGGGACATTCTCAATCGGTTTGACATGGGGAACGCTTTAGCTATTGGAACTCCACTTGCCATGAACCATGATGTGGCACCCGACGAAAATGGTGATCTGGTTGATGCTACAATGTATAGAGAAATGATTGGATCCCTTATGTATCTCACAACGTCTCGTCCTGATATCATGTATGCGACGTGTCTCTGCTCCAAATATTAGGCGAAGCCGAAAGTCAACGATCTCATAGGAGTTAAACGGATTTTCCATTATTTGAAGGGTACTCCAACACTCGGGTTGTGGTATCCTCATGATGATGACTTTGAGCTTACATCATATAATGACTTGGATTACGACGGTTGCAAAATGAATTACAAGTCAAATCTGCAGGATGTCAGTTCTTTGGTAGACGGTTAGTGTAAGAGGCAGACCTCCATTGTTGTGTCAACATGTGAAGCTGAATACGTTGCTGCTGCTAGTTAATGTTCACAAATAATTTGGATTCAACAGCAAATGTGCGGCTACGATTTGCAATTTTCTAACACTCCTATTTTTGTTGATAATTCTGCTGCTATTGCTGTAACAAAAAATCCGGTTCAACATCCTAAAACTAAGCACATCACCATTAAGTATCACTTTATACATGAGTGTTTTGAAAAGCAATTAATCGATGTGTTTAAAATAAATACGAACTTTCAACATGCCGACCTTTACACAAAAACATTTGATAAACCGAGGTTTCTATATCTATTAGAGGTTAATGGCGTAAAAAGAAAAGTGATGTCATTTCAGAGGATGAAAATGCCTAGTCTGACATTTTTTAATTTCCTTTTATTTTTATTTATTTTATTTTCTTTTCCTCTTCATTGAAAATTCAAAAACACAAAAATAGTTTTGGTTTTAGAATTTTAGGGGGAGAATAGGTTAGATTAGTATTAAATTAGCTGCTTTATTTAATTACTTAAAAAACAAGGGAGAAGGACAACTTAGCTAAAAGGAAAGTAATCAAATCTGTGATACTAATTCAACATTTATGGAAAATGATAGTACACAGGGAACAGATTGTTTGGGACTTCAAAAGAGTTTAACGAATTAAGATGCAATTTCAAAGTTTAAGTCTGAAAAGTCTAAGCAAAATAAAAGGGAAAAAGATAGTAAAACTAGTATGCAACCAAGGTAACAAAGAGAAAGTAGACCTAGAGGCTGCTAGTTTATTATATGATGTGTCGGTAGATTCAACACAATAGATGAGTAGACCTCACTGGTGATTTCAATTGCAAACTAAGTTGTTCACTGTTGTGGGTTCCCATCTTATCTCTGCTTAACACAATCAACACAGTTCCAATAAGGGGTGAAGAGCAAAATAAACGCCACAAATGTGTGCGGACGACCATAAAAAATGAGCAAAGCACATGGAAAATGCACAATACAATCAAGCTGATAACTTATGTTGTTGGTGCGTTATGTGCAAAAAGAAAATAAATGCTCTAAGAAGAAGATACGTTGTGTGCCTCTCTGCCATGTGGTGGCACTGACCTGAGGATAAGCATAACCTAAGTATTCTAGAATTCATTGTTGTTTGTGCATCTCTGCTATGTGATGGCACTGACCTGAGGCTTGGCATCTCTTTGAAAGCTCTTAGAATAGTCTCTTCTTGAAATATACCCGTAGATTGCTAAAAATATTCTAAGGAACATTGATTACCATATAAGTGTGGGATTCACAAATGCTTGTTGAAATAATTAAACCTTAAAATTATCACCAATGTGTGTCAAAATCTGTGTATGGATTTAAGAGGACCAGCATACTAACAATCAACATGAGTTGCAGTTCTTGAAAGTCAAAATCAATGTGTGCACCTTATAGCTAATTTCCTAAAATTGTTGTTGACTCTCGGTCAAAACAAGAATCTAGCATCAAAATAGTTTATTAAAATATCCCAAGTGATTCTGATATACCTGTATGATTCCATAATAAATTGTACCAAAAATGATAAACTAGAATTAAAGTTGTGCTGTCCAGGAAGTAAAATCGATTAGAATTATTCTAATATGTTTAAAATCCATCTCAATTCAAAAATACGAAAATATGTCTTAATTTTGTTTTTAATTTCTAGTTGTTTTATTTATTAATTTTTTAGTCATTTAGTAGGTAAAAGTCCGACTATGCATTTGGATTCAATATGTGAATAACTTACTTAAAAGGGGTCACGTCTGAGGTGACCAATTGGGTTTTTAAGTTAAAAAGATCACGTCTGAGGTGATCAACAGTTTTTGCTAAAAAGGTCATGTCTGAGATGATCATAGCCCGTAATGTTTTATCTATAGTTAAAGGCTAAGTGTTTGAAAGGTCATAAGGTTAAACTCATAAGTATGAGCCATTCGCACGACTGGTCCATAAGTATGGACCAGTCGCACGAATGGATCATACGTATGAGCCTAATCGCATGAGTAAACCACACGTATAGACCAGACGTACGATTGGACCATAAGCATGGGTCAATCCATACGATTGGATCACCACAATGAACCAATCGCATGAATGGAGGTGATCGAATGAGTCAGTCGCATGACTAAAACCTAGTCGCACGACTAAACGTGACCGACTGAGTCAGTCGCACGACTGAAAGTAAACCTTGTATAAATAGAGCAGAGTCGGTCACATTTTGTCACCAACGCTAAATCGCTCTCTATTTGTACGACTACACCCAAACTTTTCCAAAATTTTGTTTGAGCATTTTCCACCTGTTCTTGTTGATTCTAACGATTATTACTTACATCTACAGGTACTGTGCAAAGATCTCGACCCAAAACATGATGGGGTTTGTCATACCAGTTACAAGTTTTGAACCATTTAAACATATGAAACACAGTGGAATATACTACTTTAAACATGTTAAATTTTCTGAAAATTACCATTATCATGTGTAAAACAACAAACCCATAGACAAAAGGATCTTTATTATGTGAAAAGCTAGCATACAAAATGAATAAGAACATCCATAGGGTGTTCATAGAAATCTACCTTTGAGGACACAATGTTGTGGATGAAAGGAATGAAGAGGATGATGACGTTCTTGAGTTGCTAGCCTTCAAAGGAGAAGACCTCAAGCTAGTAATACCCACAAGGTCTTCAAACACCTAGCTAGTTAGGAAGCTTGACACGAAAGTTCTACACCAAGGAACCTTCAAAACACAAAATTTTCAGCCTCTTTTGAGCTGAAAAAATCCAAAAATAATATGGCCTTGAGAGCTTCTGTTGCTTAAGTGTATGTGAGAGAAGGTGAGATGATAGAAGAGTGTTCAAGTGAGTAATGTCACTCAAGAACCAAGACAAAAAATGGGTGTTTCAAGGCCAAGGGCGGCCGAAATTAGCCCATTTCAAATGGGTTTCCCACCCATTTCAAGATTTATAAAATTAACTCTTTCAGTCCCTTAAATTTATAAAATTAAAACCTATTTTAATTTTATAACATTAACAAAATTTTATTTGTCATTATTTAACCAACTTAATAATGAAACAAATAAATATCTCAGGAACAAATTATCCATATAATGTTGTTCTATCACAAAAGCAATAATTTAGAAAACCCGTTTTCTAAATTGGTGTCAATATTTATTTATATGATCTTATTAATAAACAAATATTTATTGGTGTATGTTTGGCTTGTTATTGGGTATGACCCGACTTGCATCATAACATACTAACCACATCAATCTTGTATGTGTCTTGGGCATACATGATCCAACAATCTCCCACTTGCACAAGATTCACAGAAGATTGATGCAAGCAGTAAATACCGCCTAACAACGGTTTACTACCCTTAATACATATGACTGAATGCCATTCAATAACATCATCTCCTTCAAGTACCATACTTGAAATTTTTTAGGTGAATCAATCATTTATCCCTTTGTTGCAGATGTCATGTTAAATCCTAGAGACATAGAGTGATCATTCTCCATTGATTTAACTTTATCAACCCTTAGACATCTTACTCTCAACGAATAAGAGGGACAAATCCCATCTTGACTACATACGTCTCTCACAGTTACCTTATATCATACCCGAACTCAGACTTATGTACTGCCATGTTTCAGAATAGCGAAGAGCAAAGTCAAAGTATTATATTCGGTAAATATCAAGACCCAATATGTATCTCAGGTCAGAGGATACCAAATGATGTTCGCCTTTACTCAAAATTACTTATGATCAATCAGGAAGATTCCATGAAGTAATATTTGAGATGCAGGTCAGTCCAATATTTGCATCCCACAAATATCTATGAACTTTGGCAGCAACCTTTTGCTCTATATTCATCCATACTTGTTCCCACAAGTATGAACGACTACAGACATTTAGAGTAAACAATTTAATCATGGATTGAACATGCTAAACACGAACAATAATTGAAATATTATAACCAAATAATTTTATTCAAGCAATAAAGAGTTCCAAATATCCAAATACCAAATTACAGATCAAATCCAATCACTAGAATATCGAAGTCCCATGGCACAAGTATGACTTTCATGCTTTCCCTTATCAAGGAGCTTCGTGAGAGGATCCGCAATATTTTGATCCGTGTGAACCTTGCGAATACATATCTTTCCTTTCTCAACTTCATATCGTATGTAGTTGAATATCCGCTCAATGTGCCTAGTCTTTTAATGAGCATGAGGTTCCTTGATTTGAGCAATCGCACCCTTGTTGTCACAAAAGATCTCTAGGGGGTCCCGAATGGAAGGGATGACCCCTAGATCGGCAATGAATTTCATCAACCATGCAGCTTCTTGAGCTGCAAGTGAGGCGGCGACATATTCAGATTCTGTAGTTGATAAAGCCATAACATCCTGTTTGGAGCTCTTCCAAGAGACCGCTCCTCCATTCAGAATGAAAATATATCCCGATTGTGACCGTGAATCATCACAATCAGTTTGGAAACTTGCATCCGTGTAACCTTTTACCACGAGTTCTTCATCACCAGATCCATAGATTAGGAACATATCTTTGTCCTCCTTAGGTACTTAAGTATGTTCTTAACGACCATCTAATGACTGTTTCCAGGATTTTTCTGGTATCGGCTTGTGATGCTTAATGCACATGACACGTCCGGCCGAGTGCATATCATCGCATATATGATGGATCCAATAGCAGATGCGTATGGGATTGCCTTCATTTTATCTTGCTCATCCTTTGAGCTTGGACATTGAGTTGTACTCAATATCGCCCCTCTTTGAATAGGTACCATACCTTTCTTAGAGTTCTCCATCTTGAACCTTTTCAAGATCTTATCAATGTATGCACTTTGATTCAAACCAATCAACCGCCTAGATCTATCCCTATAGATCTTTATTCCCAGAATATAGGCGGCTTCACTAAGATCCTTAATGGAGAAACAGCTTCCAAGCAAGGCTTTTGCACCCTCCATGGTTGGAATGTCATTTCCAAATAGTAGGATGTCATCGACATATAATACTAGGAAAATGATGATGCTCCCACTAGCTTTCTTATATACACATGCTTCATCAACGTTTTTGATGAACCCAAATTTGGTTATTTCTTCATCAAAACGGTGATTCCAACTTCTCGATGCTTGTTTCAATCCATAGATTGATTTCTTTAACTTGCATACTTTATTAGGATGTTTGGATCGACAAAACCTTCAGGCTGAACCATATAGACATCTTCCTCAAGATATCCATTTAGGAAAGTGGTTTTGACATCCATTTGCCAAATCTCATAATCATAATGAGCAGCTATGGCAAACAATATCCTTATAGACTTTAGCATCGCAACAGGTGAGAAGGTTCATCATAATCAACCCCTTGAGTTTGAGTGAAACCCTTTGCTACAAGTCTAGCCTTATAAATGTCCTTGAAAACCCACTTGCTTCCAACTATTTTGGAGTTAAGAGGTGGTACAACCAAGTCCCATACTTGATTGTCATGCATGGATTGCATCTCAACGCTCATGGCCTCGAGCCATTTGTCACAATCTGAATTGGACACTGCATCATGGTATGTGGTTGGTTCATCTGAATCTACCACATAGCATCCATCCATGAAAAATCCATATCTTTCAAGTGGATTACTAGTTCTACCACTTCTGCGAACGTTTTGTGTGTATTGATCAACCACTTGATCATCTTCAACATCCTCATGTTGAGTGCTATTTTCAACCAAACATCCATCGGGTTGTGGTTCTTGATCCTCCTCAAGATCCACTGTTCTACTGCTAGTTCCTTCCATAAGGAACTTTGCTTCTAAGAACTCACCCTTTCTAGCAACAAACACCTTTTGTTCCAGTTGATCATAGAAATAATATCCCATAGAATCTCTAGGATATCCAACAAAGATGCACTTGGTGGATCGGATTTCCAATTTGTTTGGGGTGGGAGTCTTAACATAAGCCTCACAACCCCAGACCCTTAAGTATGATAGGGATGGAACTCTTCCATGCCATATCTCAAAGGGTGTCCTTTCCAAATTTTTGGTTGGGGCCATATTTAGAATACGGGCCGCGGAGAGCAAAGCGAAACCCCAAAATGATAGAGGCAATATGCTTCTAGCCATCATAGATTGGACAATATCCAATAAGGTTCGATTCCTCCTCTCAGACACACCATTATGTTGTGGTGTTCAAGGTGGAGTGAGTTCTGAGACAATCCCACAATTCCTAAGATGATCTTGAAAAGCATCACTTAGGTATTCACCTCCTCTACCGATGCGGAGAACTTTAATCGACTTGTTGAGTTGATTTTGTACTTCATTTTGAAAGATCTTGAACATTTCAAAAGCTTCATATTTGTGTCTTAATAGGTACACATACCCATAGCGACTATAATCATCGGTAAAGGTAATGAAGTATCTTTCACCATTCCTAGTCATTGGCTTAAAAGGACCACATACATCCGAATGTATGATTCCTAACAAATCTTTTGCCCTTTCATTAGTCCCACTAAAGGGTGCCTTAGTCATTTTTCCTTGTAAACAAGATTCACCTACATCAAATGAATCACATTCATTTGTTTTTAAAAGACCATTCTTTTGAAGTGATTGTATACGTTTCTTGTTTATATGACCAAGACGACAATGCCAAAGAAGGTATCACTTAAATCCAACTTGAGTTTCTTGGTGTTAGTTTGGTACAATGAACCATTTAAAGTATTCTCATGAACCAATTCATAAATACCATTAATGGGAATAGCTTTAAAATAAAACATATTATTTAAAGAAACATGAATATCATTTTCAACAAAAGATAATACATAATCATAATGTCTTAATTGGGATATAGAAATAATGTTCCTAGTCAAACTAGGAGCATATAAAACATTCTTCAAAATTACTTCCAAACCACTTGGAAGTTTTAGGATGTAGTCCCCACGAGCTTTAACTTTCACTTTAGCTCCATTGTCCATGTAGAGGCTAAGATCCCCTTGATTGAAGTCCCTACTTCTTTTGAACCCTGCAACAAATTGCAAATATGAGCTCCACATCCGGTATCCAATACCCATGTGTTGGAAGATATAACATTAAGATCAATATGAATCATGTAAATTGTACCTGAGGTTTGCCCCGCATCCCTCTTGGCTTTCAACTCTTGGAGATGAACAGGACAATTTCTTGCCCAATGTCCAATCTCCCCAAACTTAAAGTATGGGTCATTTGAAGCAACCTTTTGCTTCTTCTCCGGTGCTTTGGGTGGTACCGTACCCACCCTTTTGCCTTTCCCCTTTATGGGTCCCGTACCCTTGGCAACTCTTTCCTTGGGTGTGGGATGAGGCCTTTTCTTGTTCCCACCTTCATTGATGGTGAGAACGGGTAAAACCCTTTTACCCATGGCTGCCTCGGCCATTTTAAGCATAGAGTGAAGCTCACCAATGCTTTGGTCCCAAGCATTCATGTTGTAGTTCAACACGAACGTCTCGAACCTTTTGGTAAGGCCATTGAGGATCAAATCCGTGGGCAATTCCTTCGAGACGGGACAATTAAGCCTTTTGAGGCGGTCAATGTGGCTTTTCATCTTAAGTACATAAGATGAAACCGATTGGTTGTCGTCCATACGACATGCATGGAGTGCTTGAACCGTTTCGAAGCGCTCAACCCTTGCTTGCTGTTGGAACGTTTCCTTCAGCTAGGTTATCATGTCATAAGCTCCGTGATGTTCATACTCCTTTTGGAGATCCGGAGTCATGCTTGCTAGCATGAGGCAAGACACTTGGACGGAGTCCTCAGTGTACTTCAGCCAATCGTTATAGGCCTCCTCATCATCCTCAGCAGGTTGATCGGGGATAGGGTCGTCTAAAATGTATGATCGTTTCTCTTGCTTGACAATGATTCTCAAGTTTCGATACCAATCAATAAAATTGTTATGATTTAGACGCTCCTTTTGGAGATTCGCTCGTAAAGATTGGGCAGATGCGGATGAGTTATCATAATTATCACTATTATTGGTGGCCATCTACAAAATTTAACAAAGATCAATTTTAGTATTTTCGATATTGATATTTTAATAATTAATACCTTTTAAGGTCAATTTAATATTAAAATCTAGGATCCAACATTACATTTAAATAGTGGTTAGGTGATCTTTATCCCACGATTTAAATTAATAAGGTGGTTAAAGATTGACGGTTGCAACCATTTGCAACTTCTAGAGGATGGGATCGACTTGAAACATCATATGTAGAGTCGGCATGTTAATCCCATCAACACCATTTGGAACCACATCATAGGTGATCCATTTGACATGGTTTGCAAATCAAGACACCCTACTTACACACACGTGTGAGTTTGCCAAAATAAGCGGTTAGGTGACCTTTATCCCACAATTATGGCATTCTCACCTCAAATCACAAGGTCCCTCAAAATGGTTAGGTGACCTTTATCCCACTAAGAGTTCCCAAGTGACTCAAGTGATGTGTAAAAGGACGGTGTTGATCTTGTTTTTAAGATTTCATAATTTAAGTTTTAGAAAACTCTATGTACTTGTATTTGCATGCTTTCAAATACAAGATACCCTATGGTCCTTTGATTAAAACCCATTTTAATCTTTAAATCATTAAATCATTTTAATAACCTTTTATTTCCTTTTAATGATTAAGAACCATTTTTATATAAGCTTGTTAAGATCATTATTATAAAGATTGTTTATCATATCCAATATCACACAATCATTCACAAAATCACAATCAAACAAGCATAATATAAGTAACAACATGTGCATAACCATAGCTACTATTGTGACCACACTTGTTTGCCATCACAAGTGTTGTCATTTGGTCTTTCTTAAGGGTTACCAACAACACAAAATTGAGATCGCAATGGACCTCCCACTTGATGTCGCATCCGTATGCTTCAAGTCCACTTTGTGTCTTCCTTTTGTGCTTCCTTCCCCAGCATCTTCTCTTACATAATATATATCCTAATACATATTTTCTAGTAAAAGAGAAATACTCCTAATCTATTATTACATCCAATGAATAAATAGATAAATTACAAGCACAAAACTTACAACCCAATTGAACGAAATAACCAAAACCAAACATTCAACCAAACCAAAAACAACACAAGGTCTAAGCTAGGTCATGCACCATCAAATGAACAATCACAAACATCATTCAACAAACAAAATAAAACCCATCAAACCCCAAATTTTCAGCCAACATAACTGAAAATTAGGGTTTGTTTGTCCAAACAAACAACAACCAAAACATGTCAACCAATTGACATTCCTATCTTTCAAAGTTTAATCATAAGCATGAAGATATAACTTTGAAAGACATGGGGTTTATTAAACAAACCAAAATCAGCCTCTAATGAGTTGATAAACATCCTTTAAAACCGATTTTACAAGGATAAAGATGCTAGTTTCCACATAACTGGCTCTAGATGCCATTGATGGGGTTTGTCATACCAGTTACAAGTTTTTAACCATTTAAACATATGAAACATAGCAGAATATACTACTTTAAACATGTTAAAGTTTCTGAAAATTACCATTATCATGTGTAAAACAACAAACCCATAGACAAAAGGATCTTTATTATGTGAAAAGCTAGCATACAAAATGAACAAGAACATCCATAGGGTGTTCATAGAAATCTACCTTTGAGGACACAATGTCGTGGATGAAAGGAATGAAGAGGATGATGATGTTCTTGAGTTGCTAGCCTTCAAAGGAGAAGACCTCAAGCTAGTAATACCCACAAGTTCTTCAAACACCTAGCTAGTTAGGAAGCTTGACATCAAAGTTCTACACCAAGGAACCTTCAAAACACAAAATTTTCAGCCTCTTTTGAGCTGAAAAAATCAAAATATAATATGGCCTTGTAGAGAGATTTTGTTGCTTAAGTGTGTGTGAGAGAAGGTGAGATGATAGAAGAGTGTTCAAGTGAGTAATGTCACTCAAGAACCAAGACAAAAAATGGGTGTTTCAAGGCCAAGGGCGGCCGAAATTAGCCCATTTCAAATGGGTTTCCCACCCATTTCAAGTTTTATAAAATTAACTCTTTCAATCCCTTAAATTTATAAAATTAAAACCTATTTTAATTTTATAACATTAACACATTTTTATTTGTCATTATTTAACCAACTTAAATAATGAAACAAATAAATATCTCATGAACAAATTATCCATATAATGTTGTTCTATCACAAAAGCAATAATTTATCTAAATTGGTGTCAATATTTATTTGTATGATCTTATCAACAAACAAATATTTAATGGTGTATGTTTGGCTTGTTATTGGGTATGACCCGACTTGGATCATAACGTACTGACCACATCAATCTTGTATGTGTCTTGGGCATACATGATCCAACAAAACATTCCATTAAATCAAGCCCTAATTGACAGAATTTGTTCAAAATAAGAACCGAGCCTAAGTTGTCAAAATAAATATATAAAATGAACTAAGCGACGAACTTAAAGAGCATTATATGTTATTTAGAGCGTTTGCGAGTCTAATGAGCCAATCCACAATGTTTAACATCAAGTTTAGCCCAGAATTGAATTTAAATTCAAGAAACAGAGAGTTATGCGAATGGACACACTGATGAATTTCAATCGCATGACAGAGCTGGGCGAATGACTCAATCGCACGAATAAGTTGGGCGAATGGCTCAATCGCACGAATGAACCATGCATCTGAGTTCAGTCGCACGACTGGTTCAACCGTATGGTATAGCATACGACTAAGCTCAGTCGCAGGCTCAATCGTTCGAACAAGTTCCATCGCACGACGAAGGCTCAGTCACACTATCCATTCGCATGACTAAACAGAATGTTTTCAAGCTCATTAAAGTTCAAATATTCACTTACCAAAATTATAATGTTTATGTGTCTTGTCTTATAGCAATATGGCTAGTAGGTGGACGATGAGCACGAAGCACAACATCTGTGCTCATCTTGACATCACGTCCCGGAACGCTTCTGAGTTTGCGGGTATTATTAATTTTCTACGGAGATCGAGGATCTTTAAGGCTATCTCAACTCTGTGCACACCATACAGATCTATTCAGCAGGCTTTCTGGGAAAGCGCGGTTGTAGGCAGGTCCACTGAGCCACACTGTATGCCGAGTACCATTTTTGGACAAGATATTGTGGTCAGCGAGAATGATAACAGGAGAGTTTTGGAGTTTGGAGAGGATGGAGACTGCCTGACTAGGCTGCATCCCCTGAGTGTGCGGGGATGTTTTCTGAGGATCAAATACTCTAGGGACATAAACGCTGGTGTGCTCAAAAAGAGCAATATGTGTCCCTAGTTAAAGTACTTGGTGCATATTATCCTCAAGTGCATTGCCTCGAGGAAAGGGGGTTTTGATGAGATTTCAGATCAAATCTAGAATGCATACGTTGCTCTGGTACTGAACCACCCGTTCAGTTTCTCACGGATGATCTTCACTTACTTGGGCGAGAATATAGAGGCCAAAGACAAGGAAGGATTCTGCATGTACCCCCAATTCCTTTAGATGATTATAGACCAGAAGCTTCCTTTGCTGCCGAAGGAGAGTGATGATGCTATGACCCTAGAGGTTATGGATGATACTACACATGGCACGATGAAGGTGTACAAGGGGAAGCAGGTGAAACCCCCGATCGGACGATTGTTTGGGCATCTGGCCCGAGAGGATTATGTGGCGCCTGCTAGGAGGAAGTGGCGTTACGACGACAGTGACTCAGATTTTGAGCCTATCGGTCTACCAACTGATTACGACGCCGATAATGACAGTGGTGATGGTAGAGATACAGGCCCCACTCCATTAGGGCCACTACCACTGATATACCATCTCCACCATCCACCCATGATGGAACTGAGACTGCTGGATTCCACCAAGACTTCTGTCCTGATGAGGAGACATAATCAGATGAGGAGCCTCTCGTACGGACTGTGGGAGCTAGGTCGCGGCCACTGAGAGAGGGCTCAGGGCGGTTGGTGGGTGCCAGGCTGAGTCTAGGGGTGACGATACTACTGATACTGATCCATCTTACATCCTAGACCAGCCCAGCAGCCAAGGGGGAGCTTCTATCTCTAAGGGCTCCAGGAAGAAGAGGATGGCTCACCCATATGGAAAAAAGAGTAAAAGGCCTAGATTTACTTTGATCACATCTACCACCACTGCCACAGCCACTACCACTACCATAGCCACCACCACTGCCATAGTACCACCATTACTACACCTCCTACCACCACCACTATAGCTACCACTACCACTACCACTCCTCCCACCATCACTACCATAGCCTCCCCCTCACCACCCACTCACACTCTACCTCCCATATTCACCACATCCACCACTACCACCACCAGCCACCAAGCAGGTCCCTCAACCCACTCTACCTTCACCACCAGACCCACTCTACCCTTCATTGGTTTGGAGGAACAGCTAGCAAACCTAAACCGGATGGTGCGCAAGCTGTTAGCTACTGATGAACAAAGAACTACCCAGCTTAACTAGCTTATCGAGCTCAATGCTGCTCAAGCTCAGCAGATTACTCAGCTTCAGGAGCAGAATGTTCATTCACTTAAGAGGATTGAGGAATTGGAGGCTAAGAACAGAAGATCATGCTAGATTGAAAGGATCTAAAGATGACCCTCTAAAGATCAGGAAGGTGAAGGTGATGTTGATGATGATGATATGATGATGATGATGATGATGAGTTTGGTGAAGAAGATGAAAGTGAAGCTAAACGGTTGAGGGGTAGGAAGAAAGGAGATGATGAGGATGAAGAAGGTGATGGTATGGAATCAGCCTCTGTTCAAGGTCAAGAAAGGAGGACTAAGAGAGCACAAGATCAGGGAGCATCATCCTCAGCCCCTGCTGTTGAAGAATTGACAGATCAAGACAAAAGTAAAGATTTGATGTTTTGTATTTAGAAAAACTTTTGTACTTGATTCAAATATTACATTGATGTAATTTATGATTATTTATGTTTATATATGTTTAACTATCTTGATTAACTACTAATGATTGATGTGTTAAATGTTGAAATCAAGCAGATAAAATGTCTTAGCTAAATGACTATGATATTGCTCCCCTTCATCAAATCAGGTCTCAATTCACAATGATTCTTGATTCGCAAGGGATTTTCAGATGGTCGGTGAGCTACACTCCCAAAGAAGGAGAAATCATTCATGATCTGACTGACGAGCAACTCGCTGAAATATTCAGACTGAATCCAGATGAGCTTGTCAAAGATGCTCCTACAGTTGATGTGACAAGTGACGATGAGCTTAATGATGTTGATGAAATAGAGATTGAAGATGTTACATCTAAGCACTATTGGCAGTGCTACCTTTGAAAAACTGGATGAGATGGAAAAGAAAAGGAGAAAGAAGAAAGCACAACCCAAACCTCGGATGCAGAAGTTGATATAAAGAAGCTGAATGGGCAGCTTGTTTTGCAGAGATGAAAGCCCAACGCGCACCGCTAAAGAAAAATGCCTACACAAAGCTCTACAGAGTCAAAAGACATCAAAAAGTGTTAGGCAAGATCATAGCGTGGGCATATTTTGAAGATCTAAATGTTTATGCTATAAAGAGGGAGAAAGGAATAGAGTCCTTCAGATATCCACATGATCTAAAGACCCTCCCAGGTCCTGAGCTCAACCAACTGGCACGCTTAAATCTGCTATTTGCTGATCCTAGAAAGATGTTAGGTTGGTTTAAGGCTGCCCTAAAGAAAGAATACCACACTAGATAGGTAAACTTTAGACCTCAACAACCGAAGAGGTATATTCGTAGGTATGAAGTGGATCCTATATTTGAAATCCTAAAGTCGTGCTGAAGTGGAGTCCCCCGCGCACAATGTCGAAGATTCCTTTATGGTAAATGCCTCAGGACTTCACTCCACACTTCAAATGGTGGTATTATGATTGAAGAACAGGCAAAGCGGTCATAGTTCTAAATAGAGAGGGACAAATGGAAATTATTCGGGTATTTGACCCAATGTGGCTTACCAACTTGTCTGCTGACGATGTCTACACATTGTACAACTGCCCACTTTTCTATGACGCGCAAGATATTGTACAAGCCCTCCAGTTCCAGAATGTTATAAGACTCTGCTTTGCATTTGAAATACATGCAGGAGTCACAAGAGAGGAGAAGTACAAGAAATTGATGAGCTAATGAAGAATGTCAGACAATAGAGGAAACTAGGTCCAGGGGGAGTTTGTTGATACATATGTACCTAGTTTATGAGCTTAATGTAAATGCCTGTCATGTCTTACACATATGTAATGAATGATTTGAATGAATATAATATGTGGTTGATGCTTATAATGTTTAATATTTCATTGTATTATTGTGTGTTAAAGTATGATGAACTACTATATAGGTTTGAGGTTGGTATGCATAGTTCTTAGTCAATAATGATTGAGAAACATGTTCAAACTTAACCGTATGAAGTCTTCATGCGAATGGACCATGCTAATGGACCATACACATGAATACATCATGCTAATGGACCAGTCGCACGACTGAACCAGGAGGCTGGATCAGTCGCACGATTGAGACATAAGATTGACTCAGTCGTACGACTGAACCTTCAGTCATGCGTATGGTTCAATCGCATGATTCAGTCGCACCACTAAACCATGCTAATGGGTCAGTCACACGATTGGAAAACCCTAACCTATAAATACCACTTAATTCGTGGAAAAACAGAACACTTGAAGAATTTCGACACATATTTATACCCTAGCCGTCCAAACACTCCAGAAAATCTGTTCCAAGTTCGTAGTTCGGAGTTGATCTTGTTCTAATCATTTTTAACGTTTCTTTTAATCGTTAGATTGATCGGGTTTGCATTCTCATTGATTGGATCGCCAATCAAATAGGATTCCGCACTATTTGATTTGGTTTCACGCATTATCAGTTAGTACTCCGTACGTACATGGTCCTCACATTCCCAGCTAGTGCAGTACCATCAGTTGGGTATGTAGGTGTCGTCCCTTTGTCGGCCATAGCTCTAATGTCCTGTAAGAAATATCATCACTAATTCGTTTTCTCATTGCTCATGATTTCATTAATAATCATACTTATAGTATATGATGGAAATAGTATTAGATATCCTAACAATATCAATGACTAGAAGTATCACTAATCAATAGTATCAGAAATCAATAGTCTCTTCAAATAATAACAAGTAAAGTAGTTCATATTAAGAAAACCTTTAGACCACTCAAAGAAAATTTCAGGAATCATAACTTTCAAACAAAAGGTCCAATCATTACCTAAAGGTCCATGCTAGAATTTAAGCATCTAGTAAATTCATCACAACCTGATCATCTGTAACACCCTTTTATTTATTTTCTTTGAAGCCGACGAAAGAAGAAAAGAAATAAAGTGCAAAGTCGAGGGACCAAACTCGACAATGAGAGAAAGTTAGGTGAATTGAAGTATGTGAAGGGAGAGGGCAGCCCTTACCCTCTCCCCACACCCAAAATCTTAGCAAAGAAAAGTGAGGAGAAAAAGAAAGGGAGAAAAGAGAGAAAAAGGTTGGTTCGGGTGGATTCAAGAGTCCAAAATCGAAGTCTAGCGGGTCTAATCGAAGCTCTTCTCATTGTGGTCATTTGTGTGAGTTGTTGGACCCCTCTTTTACATGTTTTTGATTGATTTTGAGGCTGAAACACATCTGAAATCGTTTTGAAGTGTGTGTGTGTTTGACACGTTTGTGTATGTATGTGATGTCATGTGCATGTGTATGATTCGTTTGGGTCTTGCTTTTGAGCTTGTGTGTGCTTGAATGGTGTTGTGGTATGTTTTCCTAAGGTTTAGGATGGTTGATTTGGGCTTAGAATGGGTTTGGATGAGCTTGGAGGTCAAAAATGGAAGAGTGGGTTCGGGATGAACTGCATTCTGCATCAGCTAGGACTAGTCGACTAAGTGGAGGCCAAATGACTGAATGAGGTGCCATTGAGGTTCATTCACAAGATTGAGGTTCATTCGCACGATTGGATGCCAGTCGCATGGGAGTCATGTGACTGAGAGCCCATTCGCATAAGTTCTCATCCGCATTAGCTTCATCCGCACAAGGATTCTTTCGCATTAGTTCTATTCGCATTGGACTCATCCGCATTTAGTCCATCCACATTAGGCCCATTCTCATGGGCGTTCATTCGCATAGGGTTCATCCGCATTGGTCTATTCGCATGATGTTCATCGCCTGAAGGTCATGCGCTGAAGGGTGCCCATACGCCCAAGTTGGGCTGGTGTACCCGAGGAAAACGTAGTTTATTTACTAACTTCAGGGGAAAGTGCAGATGTAAGTTTCGATGTGGAAGATTCCCTGGAGTTCATATAAGTTGAGTTTTGAGGTCATAGACACTATGTTGGGCATGATGATGTATGAGGTTTTATATTTGTGCATGATGTATGTGTGTATGGTGATGCCCTGTATGATGATGATGACTGTGTATGTTATGTTCCTTATTATGATGTATGTTATCTTTCCCGTGACTTTACGTTGAATGTAAATGAATAAATGAAAGTATTATGTAATGTAAAGTGCAAGATAATGAAAATAGGAACATGATGAATGAATGCATGCATTAATGAACGAATGAATGTAAGAAAGGTTTGCAAGTAAATGTATGGAGGTGCACACCCAATGAAGGTGTTAGCTCAACGGAGTGCGGGTTAGCTACCCCTTTGGGATTGACCATATGTATGGGATCCAGTCTTTGTGATTGACCATATGTGTGGGATCCTTGCCGCTTGCCCTAGGTGTTGGAGTCAGCTTCGTGCACAATGTTCGAGGTATATGAAAGACCTCCGGCCCAGTTACCCCTTCGTGCACAATGTCGGGTATAGCATATGGCATTGATCCGGAATGAAAGAGAAAAGATATATAGTGAATGCACTAACCCTAGGTACTGGACTCGCTCCGTGCCCAGTGTTCGAGGTCTATGAAGACCACAGGCCCAGTTACCCGCTTCGTGCACAATGTTCGTGGTAATGTACATGTCATCAAAAGTAATGAACGTACGAATGAATGTAAGAACTATGAACGAATGAGAATGATAATGACGTACGACAAATGAACGAAAGTTAATGGACGATTAATGAAGATAATAATGATATTTTCTATGCGTACGTATGGTATATGATCGCATGAAAGTAAAGAACGGTTTTAACGAAAGAAAAGTATGTTTTATTATAAAACTAGAACTCACTAAGCAACACTGACTTTTATGTGTTTCCAGTGGGCAAGTAATGATTGCTGAGGATGGCACGGGGCGGCTACTCAACTCTTTTGGATGGCATCCATTTTTATAATGCTTTTGTGATGTAATGCAACATGTATTTTGTAACTTGTTAACGATGTATTATTTTGCAAAAGCTTTTATAATGAAATGAGATGTATATTTTGGTAATTCCACTGTGATGTTTAATGAAAGACAAATGTATTTATATGTTTTAATTGCGATGATCGACCAGCTGTGAGCGTCCCGGGAACAGGGCCTTACAAGTTGGTATCAGAGCCAAAGTTTAAGTGAAATGGGTAATTTTCAAAATAAACCTTAATTCAAACTGAGAATGGGACGGAAAGGGAAGGGATGCCAATCTGAGTAGCTGTGGCCATCATGTATTTTCGTAAATTTACCAGTATTTTGTGACATGGTATGTGGTTATGTGTTGTTTGTAGATTTAAATACCGATGTAGTCAGAACAGGTAATGCTTGGGGTATGAAAAGTAAAGTAAGTGGCTAATCACAACTAGCCACTGTAACTAGGGACTTACTATTCTTGACATAAACTGAGTTGTTTCCTTGAATGACCGTGTTGGTGTTTGAATGTTTTCAGTGTACGTGTGAATGGCCGATGGTAGATCTTCAAAAGCCTCTCTTGGTGGTGGTCGTGATGGGCTTGGTACTAACCCGCGATCCAAGAGAGGAAGACCCAGAATGGAAAGGTGGTTCACGAAGAACCCGAGACTCCTCATTCGAAGGGTGGCGACGCGAGCGCCAATCAAGAGTCTCAGTAAAGGAGGTTGTTGTTGAAGAAGTCCATCAGGTCATGCAGACGCTCTTACTATTTGTAGTGATCGAAGTCATTAAGGATGTATGGGAAGGGAGAGACAAGAGAGAATAGGTCCTCGGGAGGACGAGAGCAACCAGAACCTGAAACGGTTCTAACTGATGATGAAGAGGAAGAAGAAGAGCCTGTGCAGGAGGCGGCACAAGGCTGTAATTATGGGACATTTCAATGATGCAAGCCCCCTACTTTTGATGTTAACGACAATGCTACTGCTGCTCACCGGTGGGTGAGAGAATGGAGGCCGTCTTGAACATCAGCGAGTGCTAGGAGGACCAAAATGTAAAGTTTTCTTCCCATTCTTTTGTGGACTCGGCTCTGTGCTGGTGGGACAATATAGTCCAAGCTGAGGGTAGCAGTGCTATTGGGAGGATGAGATGGTCGGAGCCGAAGAAGTTCTATCCTCATAAGGAGATGGATAAGGTTGAGAGAGAGTTCCAACAACTGGAGGCGGGAACCATGACACATCAGCAGTACACCACAAAGTTCAATGAAATGGCACGTCTGGTGCCGTATCAGGTGACACCTCTGTCTCGAAAGATCAAGAGGTATATTCAGGGCTTGCCGGCGGATATTCGCAAGCACATGATCGCTGCCCAACCGAGCATGTTTAGGTCGGCGGTGGATTTGGTGGGGAGACTGTATGATGAGAGAATGGTGGTGGTGACTGAAGGTAGCAAGAAGGGTGGTGGTGATCAGAACTGGCATGGGAAGAGGTTTGGTCGGGTGATACCTCAACAAGTAATAAGTAGGCACAGGTGGATGATCGCTGTGTAGTCACACCGGTACGGGATCGAAGAAGTGTGGCAAATGTGGGAAAAAGCACGGTGGTGAGTGTATGGCACTGTGTGTCGGGGATTCCCCAAGTAGATCTACCCATATCGTACAAGCGGTTCGCACAAGAATTAATGAACATGAAGTTAGTAAAAGAAGCTTCTAAAATTTTCCACAACATACAAGTATCATACAAAAGAGGATAAGAAGTTTCAGTTTAACATAGCATGTTTTATCCCAAATCAATACTAAAAAGGAATACTAGAACTCACCTTAGGGTTTCAAGCAACGGGTTCTTCATGTAATGGGATAGTTTCAAGTCTAGTAACCTACCATCAAGATTAAGCTTACCAAGTATTACTAGTCCACAGGGTCGATTCATAGAGTTTTGGCAGAATTTACAGTTTAGCCCTTCAAGTTTCAGAATTATAATTTCTACCCTAAAGTTTACTTTTTTCATTAATTGAATTTTATGGCCCACTAATAGACCTTGGGAGTTAAAATGTACATTATTAATAGTTGAACTTCCAAATTTTCTAGAATTTAATTATTTTTTGTAAACATATGTTTTAAGTTACTAGTTACGGTAAAATCAAAGGTTTTAACGATTATGTTTTAATTCTTACGGTTTTAAGGCTTTAATATTTAAATATTATTTTAGGGAATTTTAAAAGGCTTTATAATCTGACTAAAATGTTTTATCCATCCCTTTTAGTTGAAAGTCTCATTTTTAAGTTTAAACCGTTAAAACACAATTTTACCCCAAACCGAACGTTCACAATGTCTTTGACCAAATTTTTCACAAATTTCAAGTCTTAGAGGTCTCAACTTACTGAAATACTGAGGATTTCATAGATTTTAGGTTTATCCCTATATTTCCATGATTTTCTTCCAAAAATCACCCAGTTATGACCCATTTTTGGTAAAAGTTCCATTTAAAATGTCCTTTGACCTTTTAGTCAACAAATCCAATCTATATCACTTTACTAACCTTTTAGAGCCTGGAATTCTTTCTAACATGGTTATAATCTATGTTCTCTTATGTTTAAGTCATTTTACCACCTTTCGGGTCCCAAAATAAGCTCAAAATGCCTACAAGTCCATATTTTCTTTATTTTCAGCTATTAACATCATGTTATAAACAACTAATAACTCAAAACTTACTGAAAAATAGCTCTAACATACGGATTTAACATGTAACCAGGAAATAAGCATGTAGTTGTGTGTTTTCACCATTTAAACCCATTATACATGTGTAAAACCTTACAGATCATGCTTAAACATTACCAAATAATTTAGACACTTTCAAAACAGGTTATTAAGAGTTTTATAAACCATTTATAAGCAGGTTACAAGCTTTGGTTTGGAGGTTACAAGGCATAAAGGTTTGATGATGCAAAAGTCACCTAAAAAAAGGGTTTTCATTGTGTAACTCCTGTTCTACCCATAGAATGACTAATATATCCAATAATATACCTTCAAGGATGTTAGAAGCTCCTCAAGAACAAGGTGATAGCAGTAAGCTTTTGTTAGACCAAAGAAAGTAAGGTTTCTGGTAGAATAAAGAAAGAATAACACATGACAAAGCTTGTTTCGGGTGAGATGAACCTTACTCTTTGTGTGGTTCACGCCTTGGAGAGTGTAGATGGACAAAATGATCTTGAGATCTTAAACAAAGGCTGGAGAAGTTGAACCCACAAGAACTGAGCACCCAAAGTTCACAGGATAGCCCTTCTTGCTTGTTTGAAGCTTGGCCGATGATGGTATGATAATCTTCAAAAACTTGCTGAAATGGTGATGGGAATGCGGTTGTTGGTGTGTTTTCTGCTGGAGGAAACCGAGAGGGAGAGAGAGAGAATGAGTGTGTGTGTGTGTTTTCCCTAAAATAAGAGTGGGGGATAGAGGTGGTGGTGTTTAGTGGAGAAAGAGGAGAGGATAGGTGGAGAGGGGGGCGGCTGAAGTCTTGGATTTTAGTAGGGTTTTTGTTTTAAATTTTAATTGTAAAATGGTTATTATATAGTGTAGTTTTGTAGTGTAGTGTAGTATTAGATGGTATAATTAGTTAGTTGTTAAGTATTATGCGTGCATATGATGTCTTTAAACGTGAATTCTGTGTGTATGCCACATTTTAATTGTTTCAATTAAGAAGTAACTACAAGGGTGACTAATTGACTTTCCCGGAACACAAAGTTTCCATGCTAAGGCTAGACTTAGCTAAAACATCTCAATTTGCACATAAAATAATAGGAGTGACATTAGTAGTAGTAACAATAATAGCACTACTACTACTACTAATAAAGATATTAACATTAATATTAAATGTATAAATAATGATGCAGGAGGTTGAAAGTTATAATTATAACCTAGGGTCAGTTGTTACACTTAATATCAACCTACTAAACTCTGATTCTCCCACTCCTCTATTCGATCCGTATACCAAAATCCATGATGTGTGCTTGATGAATCACAGGCTCTACAGATCAAGCATAGAAAAGCTTGGATCGTCACCAATATCTTATGATATCCTGACATCCTTCTGACACAGGGTTGTCGGGATTCAAGAATGCACATACATTATGCTCTCTTGCAAAGCAATTAGCCATCAGTACATTAGAAGGAAGAAGATTAGGTTTGAATCTACATAAGAATATGCACACTTTTACTGAAATGTATGACTCAAAATGTTGTTTGGAGCTTATGATATGATTTACCTTGCAAACAATGATCTCAACTCTGGTTTAGTGTATTGTTTGATGTTTTGATTTGGTATTTTGAAAGTTTGTGGAAAGAGTGGAATGGTTTTAGAGAACGATTTTCTAGATCTTAAAAGTGCTCTGTAAAAGTGTATAATGAATAATTAAGTTAAAAACATCACTTATACTCGCTTGGACTCATTAATTTTGTTTATTAAATGAAGTAGGCCCCACTTCCATATTACCAGTCTGTGGAAGTTATTGTTTAACATAATCTAATTCTTCCGTAGAACATCAATGAATGATTGATCATCTACAGAGGAGTAGAATTGACATCTGTTTTTTTAAGAAGTATAATTTGATTTTCCATAAGTTACCAATATATGGAACTGTATTATACTTTAAACAATATTATCACATCTGTAGGTTACCAATCTACGGATTGTTTTATTTCTGAATTAAGTTTCGCACTCTTGCATCCGTTGATCAAGAAAAAGCACCATAACTTCTGCTAATTAAGAAAATGCACTATAGCTTTTGCTGAAGTGATCATTTTGCATTGTAGCTTCTAATGAAACTTATTTGTTTGTATGATTCTATCAAATTGTTAGAATCATTTATTGCTTGGACCTAGTTGGCTTTATTTACATGAGAATTGGTGCACAAAGTTATAAGGTGAAAAACTCCATGTATCCTACAACCAAGTTGATGCTCATGACCTAATTCCTTTATGTTCAAGAAAATTCAGATTTTATGATTTCTGTTATTAACTACTCCCCCTAAATTTGTGATTAATGATAAGATGTTCCATTCATCATAAATTTATATAGAAAAATAGCATGAAAGGCACATGACTGTCCAAAAGTTATGAAACAAAAAAATCTAAAAGTAACAAAAATTAATCAAATTTATGTACAGGCATATAGACACATATAATGTGATCATATTATGACATTAAGCTTCTTCTTGTTTTTTTGGTTTGTTTAAATTTGATCTGATTCAAGTCCTGATTGCAAGTATGTTTGTCTACTTAAATTCAAAAAGAGTATGGTGTCAACTAGGCATGTTGTTTATCATATTTTGATGTTTATTAGAGAGAACGGTTATGGGCTCCACATTAAATTCGCATTAGAGTTTGTCCTTCGTATGTGAGTCATTCATCATGGTATCACAGTTAGAAACTATGTACATTAAATTATAAATTATATCTTAAGAGAAATTTAAAATATCATCAACGCTTTGATGCAAAATCTCTTAAGTTAATATACAGTTGATCCCAATGGATTCTTTTGAGAGCTTTAGATATGATCATTGTTGGATATAGAAAGGCTAGTGCAACCAAAACCAAACACTTAACTATTTTTGGTACAACTAATAAAGGACTTCCGAAGCTAAGAATGGAACTTTCAAAGACAAATGGAGTTCTTCCAAAGTCAAGTGCAAGATCAAGTTGCGAAGGAAAACTCCAACTTCCGAAGACAAAGACTTTGCTATTCTGAAGCTTCAACACTTAGAAGAAATAAAGACTACAACTTCCAAAGTATGAGTCCCAAGGAAGCCTCAGAATAAGTATCCACTACCGAAGTATAAGCGGCTCCGAACCCAGTTAACCTTCAGAAGTAGCTACTATGAACTAGTGGACATAAGTATGGTCCCTTTGACACTCCGATGCAGATCTCTAATATACTGCATGGCATTTTCTGTAAAACTCATGTAGTTGACCATACTTTATTCCAATGTTCACCTTTATCAGTTAGTATAGTTGCCAACTTAGTTGGTGACATAAGGTAAGTCATGGACATGTCATGACTATCATATCTTAGATAATACTTTTTCTAAGATACCTTCACTTTTGCTTTGTAGAATTTTCTTTAGTATAAGGTTTCTAGCTGGTATCAAAATATATCCGGCTGTAGGTAGTAGTATATATAGTTTCTCATTTTAACTCATGAATTATGCTTGTAAGAGTCTTTTAATACATTGAGTTAAAAATAATATATACAAGTATCTTGAGAAACTATTCTCTTGTGTTTTGCTATGATTTACTTAGTATATAATATCATCAACTATTAAAATGATTGTGCTTCATCATAAACCTGAGTGTTACTTAGTGAGTTTGAGAGAAAATACTTGTGTTGAGTACAAAAACCGATCCTGCAATTGGTATCAGAGCTTTTTAGGCTCTTGATTGTGTGATCTTACCATCCTAATCAACCTCTTTTTCACTCACCTACTCACTACACTCAAAATGGCCCTTAACTAGAAATCTGAATGTGAAATGGGGACGATGACTAAAGCACCTATCATCACCCTAGAGACCTTCAGACAATGGAGCAAACTGTAAGGCCCCGTTTCCAGGACGCTCAAAGTTGGTCAATCATCACACATAAAACATATAATGTATTAACTTACTAAAAACATGCAGCGGAAACATTAAAGCATCCATTTCATTTCATTATAATAGCATTTTCAAAATAATACATCATTATCAATTACAAAATACTTGTTGCATTACATCACAAAAACATTATAAAAATTGATGCCATCCAAAACGAGCCAAGTAGCCACCCCATGCCATCCTCAACAACCTTTACCTGCCAATTGGAAACACATAAAAGTCAGCATTGCTGAGTGAGTTCTAGTTTTAATATAAAACATACTTTACTTTCGTTAAAACCGTTCTTTACTTTCTTTCAAAATCATACTATACTTTCGTACATGATGACACACCGTACGTACACATAGATAATAACATTATTATCTACCTTTACTGTTCATCACTTTCTTTATCTCTTTATCTCCTTTCGGATCAATGTCATTAGCTATACCCCAAACATATGCCCAAAGCGGGTACTAGGCCGAAGATCATAATGAATTCCATAACGCACATAGCCTCGCACAGCACCCGGGCAAGCGAAAAAGATCCCAACTGTATACTACACCCTAAACGTACGCACAAAGCGGGTACTGGGTCGAAGATCATAAATGAGTTCCATAAAGCACATAGCCTGGCACCAGCACCGGGGTGAGTAATCACAATAAACCATGTACTATATCACTAGTCAGCCATAAAGACTAGACCCCTGCGTGTAACCTTAAGGGTTAGCTAAACCACACACAGTTGAGCTTATGAAATTTTAGAGTCGTGCACCTCCGTACATTTTTCTTGGAAGCCTTTCATTACTTTCTCTTTAATTAATGCATTCTATCATTATGTTCCTCTTTTCATTATCTTTCTCTTTATGTTACATAATACTTTATCATTCTTTCACAACTATAACACGTAAAGCCACAGGAAAGATAAACATACATAATAAGGAACATCAACATAATCATGCAAACATCACCATACAAGGCACCATCATACATGCATAACAATCATGCAACATGCAAACAATCATAAGCATCACTCATACATCATCATACATTGCCTAACACATCATCTATGTCTTCAAAACGTAAACTTACTTTACCCCCGAGAACATCCCAAGCCAAAGCCTACATTTACTTTTTCCCAAAAATCAGAAAATATTTCTAAGTATTTAGGCGCATGAACACTATGCAGGCGCATGAGCACTATGCAGGCGCATGGCCTTTCAGACGCATGGGGAACACTTAGGCACATGGGCAGCTTTCAGGCGCATTGGCACTATTGGAGTGCATGAGCTACACTTAGTCTATTCCTAGGAAATTCCAGGTGCATGGGCACTATGCAAGCGCATGAGTGCCTAGGCGCATGAGCTATCTAGGCGTACGAACATTTAGTCAACTTCAGCCTATTTCTAGGCGCATAAGTAGGTTTTGGGTGCATGGGACACTTAGGCAGTTATTTCTGTTATGTGCATGAGCCATTATTTAGGTGCATGAGCTGTCTAATTCACACTTAACATCATAATTCAGTCCCCAAACATCACCTATCATGTTCTAAGCTTATATCATACATTCTAAGCCTTAGAAACACAACCATAACATCAAACACAACCATGTACATTGCCCAAAATCAAACCCCACCCATAAACACATATATAAACACATACGAGTATAAGAACCCAACTTTTATGAAAAGCTCATACATGCATTTCCAGGCCTAAATCAGTGAAAAACAAGTAAAGGGGGTCCTAAAACTCACCTTAGCAGCCTCTTAGGTGTGACATCTTTCAAACCCATTTGCAATTGAGTTCAACCGCCTAGAAATCCACCAAAACACACACAACCGAACATATAATACAAATAAGCATACACCCGCGAATAAAAACTAGTTAAGAACATTCAAAAACCATAAATTGTTACCTTGAATTCGATCTTTTTCATTTGTTCTTCAAAATACCCTAGGGCTTTCTTCTTCTCTCTCTAAAATCCAAAGATTTGTGTGTAGAGAGAGTGATGGGCAACCATTCCACCTTTATCACCAACTTTGAAATTTTTTTGTCCTTTCGACACATTAGGTCCCTCTACTTGGGCTTTATTTCTTTTCTTTCTTTTCCTACACTTTGTTCTTTCTTTTATAATCTTTAAAAGAATAACCGGGTGTTAGACAGTCGTATTGAAGGGTTCATTAGATATCCAGACAACCGAATGTGGAAATCTATCACCAATGGCCCTTATAAGGCAGAGGTTGCTGCACCTACTGGAGCTGGTGTAATGATAGAGAAGGCGGTGGAAGATTAATCTGAAAAAGACCATAAACAACTTGATATTGATGGCAAGGCCATGACTGTTCTAATGACTGCTATACCCAACTCCATCATGGTGGGGTTTGAGCATTGCCAGTCAGCTAATGAACTGTTTGATGCCTTAACCAACATGTATGCAAACTCCAATGACTCAAAAAAAGATTCACTGAAGTAACAGTTTGTGAACTCTACTCACATCACTGGAGAGACCCTAAGCCAGCAATACTTCACGTACATGGATCTTATGTCCTCCCTTCAGTCTGTGGGAGTAACTCTTGAATTGAGAGATATCTCAAGGAAATTCATGTGTGCACTTCCCAATGAGTGGATGCACTACTATGTCTCTATCAAGAGGACATAAAATCTGAACTCCTTCTCCATGACTGAACTATACGACATTCTAGATGGATACCGTGTAGAGATGGAAAACAAGAGTGTCCGCTAAGTGAGCAGACCTTCAAGCCTTCTTACTTGCAACACACTTATGGTTGCCAAAGGATCAAGACCCCCATAACCTTAGCAATACCTGACACATCCTTAGTAGCCATCATGTTCCTCTAGGCCTTACATTATATTTCCCGAGACTCCAAAGTCTCAACAGGCTCAGTTAAGTCATTTTCAGGACAATTGTGCTTTTGTCTCAGGAACCGAGCACTCTGGTGATTTTCCGTTTTGCTTTGAAGATCTGGAGTATTTCAGCCCACATGATGTGGAATACATGGACATTCTCCAAAAAATGGCTCTATTAACCTACAGGGCGAAGAAGTTCTTCAAAAGAACTAGAAGGCAGTTCTGTTAGCCCAGGTTGAACACTTGAATAAAATATTATGAAGATTTGTAGATCAAACAATGATGAACACAACCAAACCCCTTTGATCTTCAATTAGATTGCAAAATATGTTTACAAGTAATCTCCCAATCTATTGGTCATGCAACCATTAACAAAACCTAATTACAATTAACCTATTTATACTGTAGACTAATATTTACTAATTGCACTTAACCCCTAGACTTTGGCTAATTAATGGAAATTACATATAAAACATAAAAATGACTAAAACATATTTAAATATATTTTGTTGACACAAAATATATATATTATATTAAAACTCCTAGTCATATAAGTCTTCAACGTCTCGTCTCGTTTCTTCATCTCGAATGTGTTGGGTTTGACTTTTGTGTTGACTTTGACCATGATGTTGACTTTTGTTGACTTTGACTGTGTTGATAATATAGACTATCTTGTACAACTCCAACAAGTTCCCTCAGAACCCAACTAGCAGTAAGTTTGGGTTCGACAAAGCAAAGTCCAAGCATTACAACTGTAATCAGCTGGGTCAGTTTGCTAGGGAATGCAAAGCTCCCAAATCAAATCTGGGATCTACTCATGCGTCCACACATCCTACAACATCTAAAGCTGCTGGAAAGTCAACCGAGACAGCTGTTGTGGTTCAAGAAGTTGATTGGAGCTTTAAGGTACAAGATGTCACCCCTACTCAAGCACTCATGGCTGGAACAGAAAACTCAAAGGTATATGAACATCTCTGTACTCCAGCCTATATTTCTAAGGTTAAAATGTACCATGACTACAATATGGAAATTAAATCTGACATTGAGTCCTTAAATATATTAAAAGCTGATTTTAAAAGGGCTGAATCTAACTATTAAAACAAAATTAAGGAGAAAAAATGGCACCGTCTTTGAAAAATAAGCACACGAATTACAGGACTCAATCAAGGATTTAATATCCAAATTGACTGAGGCTTAAGCCAAGCTAGTAATTGCTGAGGCTCAAGCTAGGAAGCATGTTATTTTTGAGGCAAATTTTCAATCCATTACTACATCATCCTCTAACTCAAAACTGTGTTATCAAAACAGAAGGGGTTGGGAACCAATGACATTGCTCCACCACACTCTTATGAGTCTATTAGACTTTGTTGGCCGGGGCGAGCACTCTCTTTTCTTTGTCAAATTCCATCTTACCAAACAAGATTGACTTCTTACCAACCTGCAAAAGGTTGTGAGGCTGGACCAGGTACGAGGAATGAATCTATATCTGTGCACAGAAGGGCCGGCGGCCGCTCAACTGTTCGAGCGTGATGCAGTGGTGTTGGTTCCGATTCGACAAAGGTAGAATGCCTGGTCGAAGGTCCAGTACAGTAGACAGCAGGCGTGCTCGTCCGTGATAACTTCTTCGGATTTGCATGAACTAGCGGACTGATCACTAAGTGGGGATGCTCCCTCCAGCATGAGCGAACCTTTTTGAAAGTGTTTAGGAATGGGCGCCCCTATCCCAGCCCGGATCCAGCCAGGTTCTATTGATCATGTCCCCTTCCCAACAGTTGGAACTTGTATTCGGGCGTCTTTGGCTTTACGAGAGAAAGCTCGCCGTAGAAAAAAGTATTTCTCTTCCCGTCCCAGGTCATAGGTGCTTCCACAAAAGAGGAAATCACAATACATCTTGCTCAACAGGCGTAGCTTGGAGTGAGATTGTAGCGGGGGTAAGGTAAGGAAGCCGCCAGACAGGAAGGCAAACCAGCCTATTAAGCGCAGCTAACCAGTGCCTTTAGTATAGATCGAGACTTGTAGCTTGATTCTTTACCCATTCCATACTCGGAAGAATTGCAAGCGATAACACTTCTTCCTATTTCTTTATCAATGATATTCAACAATCAAGACAATTCCCGTGAAAGTCTTTCTAGGTCAATTCAATATCAAATAGAAAGGTAGCAACTCTTTTGGCACCAGCCTTTTGGTATATGCAATTGAGAAGCCAAAGTCAGATGGGTGAAGAAACCTTTGAGCAAGAGGTTCTATCTGCTAACCCACCTTCTTATGAGTCAAAGAGTGATGCAACAATGGAGACCATCACAGGGAAGAACTAGGTAATTTTACCCTCTCCTACCAGTGATGATGAACCCCTAACCACCAAAGCCAGAAGAAGCCAAGCTAAGGTAGCCAGAAAAACTACCAAGAAAGAGGCCAAGTTCAAGCTGAAGATAGACCCAAAGCAAAAGGGTGTGTTCATTTCAGCTGGATTCCCGGTGGTAGGAAACTCTGATTCAGGAATGGTGTGTAGTACCAACACTCTTGTCCTCCTAAAGGATCACACTTTAAAGGGAAAGATTATAGATAAAGAAAAGAAGAATAAGAAAATGCAATCCTCAAGTTCCCAGAAAATTAACATTACAACATAATGTGTGGTCTGCATAACCACATGGCCAATAATTGTTACTACAATCCTGCTAGCACATATTGGAAAATAATGTTAAAAGAGAAAGAGTCAAAGAAGGATTCAAATTTGGACCCTATCACATGGTTCAAGTGTTAAAGAAAGAAAAACTTGTCTCAAAAGCAAAGTTGCTTTTGGAAGAAAGTCATTCTTCTGAAGGGAAAATTGCTTCAGAAGACAAATTCAATAAAACTCAAAAGAACAAAAGAGTTCCTTTGAGACCTTCCGAAAAAAAAGACTGCTTCAGAAGAAAAGGTGGTGAATGTCTCTTTCGAAAAGAACGAAGCTTCAGAAGAATGTCAAGCTTCATCAAGCTCATCTTCTATGATCATGGAAGATCAAGGAAGATGTTACAGCTCAAACCTCTTCTTAAAGACATCCATTGAACCGCCATGCATAAACTTTGGTTTAATTATGTCACAGTCATTCGAAGAACCCAAGAACAACAAGGCTTGGGTTTCCAATCAAAACTAATAATCTCATCTTATGTGCAGGGACATCCACATGACAAGAATAACAATATATGGATTATGGATAGTGGATGCTCTAGGCACATGATAGGAAATAGATCTCTCCTTCAATAATTTCAACATTTTAATGGAAGACCTGTCTAGTTTGGAGGTGAGGCTAGAGGATATATTTCTGGTAGAGGGAGTATATAATGGTAATTAAAAGTTGATAAAGTAAACTTTGTCAAATAGCTTGAACACAACCTGTTAAGTGTTTCTCAGTTTTGTGATCAAAAGCATCAAATGATCTTCACAGAACATGAGTGCATTATCCTCATACTCGGGATGACAATTCCTCAAGAATTGGTGCTTCTTAGATCTCCCAGGAGAGGGGATACGTACAAGCTTTGTATGAACAATGCTTCCCCACAAGGTGAAGTATCATGCTTTTTTTCCAGCTTCCCCACTGGGTGAAGTATCATGCTTCTTTTCCAAAGCTGATAGTGATGAGTTAACCTTATGGCACAAAAGAATATGTCATGTTAATTTTAAATCAATGAATAAGTTGGTTAAAAACAATTTGGTACATGGTTTGCCCAAAAAGAAATTTTTCTGCAAAGATAACTGTCTTGCATCCCTGAAAGGGAAGCAACATAGGAAATCTCATAAATCCAAGGTTGTTAACTCTATCCTTACTCCATTACACTTATTGCACATGGATCTTTTTGGTCCCACAAGTATAATGAGCATTGGAAGGAAATCATATTGGCTTGTGATTGTTGATGATTTTACAAGATTTACATGGGCATTCTTTTTAAGAACTAAAGATGAAACTTCTAAAACTTTAAAATCTTTTATTCTTAAAATAGAAAATCAAATCAATCACAAGGTTAAGATAATTAGAAGTGATCAAGGGGCTGAGTTTATGAATCAAGTTCTTGACTCATTCTGTAACTCAAAAGGGGTTGCCAGACAATATAGTGCTCCTAGAACTCCATAACAAGATGGTGTTGCTAACAGATGGAACATGACACTTATTGAGGCTGCTCGGACCATGTTAGCTGATTCAAAGCTGTCTCTAACATTCTAGGCAGAGGTAGTTAGCACTACATGCTATGTGCAGAATAGGGTTCTTGTAGTTAAGCCGTATGGAAAAAATGCTTATGAGCTGTGGAATAAGAGGCCACCGTTCATTGGCTTTCTAAGGTCCTTTGGCAGCAGGTGTACCATACTTAACATAAAGGACACTTTCATAAAATTTGTTTAAAAGTAAGATGATGCAATCTTTGTTGCATATTCCTCCAACTCTTTGTTTAAAAGATTTGAGATAGATGATTGTAAGCCGGCCAAGACACCCATACCCAGAAACCATAATCTTTGTCCTGGCTCTGAAGGGGAGGATACTGATCAACATCAGTATTAGGCAATTATTGGTTCTTTGATGTATCTCACATCAAGTAGACCAGATATTATGTTTGCAACTTGCATCTGTGCAAGATATCAGGCAGCTCCAAAGATGTCTCACCTAGTTTCTAGCAAGAGAATCCTCAAATACCTCAAAGGAGCACCTAAACTAGGCCTCTCGTATCCAAGGAATAACAATTTCAATCTATATGTCTATTCAGATAGTGACTATGGTGGCTACAATATCAACAAGAAATCCACATTAGGAGGATATCAATTTCTTGGTTGAAGGATTATCTCATGCCAATGCAAGAAGCAATTCTGCGTTTCAACATTTACTGTTGAAGCTGAATACATTGCTACTGCCAGATGTTATGCTCAGCTACTATGGATTCAGAACCAGATGATAGAGTACAGTTTCAACTTCATGAGTAATCCTATCCACATTGACAACAACAATGCTATCTCCATAATAGAAAATCCAGTAAAGAACTCCAAGACAAAACACATTGATATCAGGTATCATATCATTAGAGATATTCATGAGAAAAGTCCGATCAAACTAATCAAAGTTAAATCAAATAAACAATATGTATGAAAACTGACGTCTAGGTCATAATTCTAACCCATATCAACCAGCATCATTACCCATTCAATTAATATTAATGTTAATATCATTGCCTATAATTGCTATTAGCATTAATATTATTGTTGATTATGGTTACCAACTTTTGTTATTTCATGTGCTTTTGTGATGATTTAGCTAGTTCAAGCTTTAGCTAGGGGAAACTTAGTGTCCCGGGAAAGTCAATTAGTCACCCATGCAATAACTAAATCACAATTTGAAACAACTAAGGTGTGCATGAACTAATATTTTCGGCCAAAATGCATGCATGCACACTTGATACTTAAAACACATCTAACGAAATTATACCAACTAAAATACTACACTACAACATAATACTACACATAATATTATTTACCATTTAAATTTTAAATCAAAACATTCCACTACAAGCCAAAATCGGCCGCCCCTTTTGACACCACCCCTCTCCACCAATCACCACACACCCTCCTCTTCTCCACTCCCCTTACATGCATTCTCTTTTCAAATTTCAAACACACACTCTCCTCTCTCACTTTCATCTCCCTCTAGGATTCTCTCTACCAGAAATGTACACATCTTCATGGTTACATCACCATTTCCAGCCATATTCGAAGGTTCAACCGTAACACATCATCAGACAAGCTTCAAACCACCAAGGAGGCTCTATTTCTTGAACTCTTGGTGCTTGGTTCATGGGGATTCGACTTCTCCAGCCTTTTTTTGAAGATTTCCAAATCATTGTCTCCTCTTACACTACCCAAATCATGAACTACACTATGTGTAAACATCAACACACCCGAACTAAGCTATGTCTTATGTTTTCTTCATTTATTCACTCAAAATCTTACCATTCTTGTATCCAATAGAAAATTGATGCTACAACCTTGTTTGTGAGAAGCTTCTATCATTCTTGAAGGTATCTCACTCATAATATATGTCATTCTATAGGTGTAACCCGATTTACACCTAGAAAACCCTCTTTTTGGGTGTTGTTACACCATCCAACATACACATCTTGTAATCTCCCAAAGCCATTTTGGTAACATGCTAAAAATCAGTTTTCTAAGCTTCTAATAACCTTCTTTTAAAGTTACAAAAGGTTTGGGTAATGTATAATCACAAGTTACAACGTTTTAACACATGCGTAACGGGTGAAAAATGGTGTAATCTCCATCTTGTTCATAAGTTGGTTGTGCCACCTGTGAGTTAGGCATGTTATTTCAGCAGGTTTTGGATAATACTGGGTGTATGATGAGATGTTAATGGCTGGAAATAATTAAGTCTTAGACTTGTAGGCAATTTGGACATATTCGGGGACCGAAAAGTGGTAAACCGACTTAAAAAATAAGAAAACATGGACTTAAACCATATTAAAAGTATTCCAGGCTCTAAAAAACTTCATAAAGTGTTTGAACCCGATTTGTTAAGGGTCAAAACACAAGTTAAAAAGGATTTTTATCTAAAAATGGTATTAACCGGGTGACGATTTGATGAAACTCCTAGAAATAATGGTATAAAAATCAAAACCCATAGAAACCATATTATTTCAGTAAAGTAAGTGCCATAAGTTTTTTAAAGATTATAATAATTGGTCAAACAAGCTTTTAAACAGTTATTTACGGGTAAAAACGCGTTATAACGGGTAAAACATAAAATTCAGACATTCAACTAAAAGGAGCTTTAAATACATATTTAACAGATTAAAAACTTATAAAAAGTTCTTAAAATAATATTTAATGGATCTAAGACTAAAAATATAGAAATCAATACTTAACCGTTAAAAACCTTGAGTTTTACCTTATCCGGTAACGTAATACATAAAAATATAAAACCTGCAACTAAATTCTGAAATCTTGGCATAAACTTACTTAAAATAAGTTACATAACTTCTAGAACCTAATATTTGGCCATAAAAGTCATTAAATGCAAGAAATCAAACTTTGTGGTAGAAGTTGTAAATTTTGGAAACTTGGAGGACTAAACTGTACATTTTGCTAAACTTCAATAAACCGAACCATTGGACTAATAATCATTAAGAAGACTCAAACTAAATTATATAGATGATCTAACATGGTAAATCATGTATTCTTTCCTAAAAGCTAGTAAGACAATAATCTTAAGAAATACCTAGTGCATCTCCATAACCCTAGAATTAGTGGCTTAAAACTTAAATCTTGATGGTACGGTGCTAGACTTGAGACTCTTTCATGGCACATGAAGAATCCTTGCTTGAATATTAAGGTGAGTTCTAGTATTTCCTTTTTACTACTGTTTTTAGGATGAAACATGCTATACTTGAATTGAAACATTTTATGAGCTATTGTATGATGCTTGAATGTTGGGGTTACATTTTGTAACATCCAAGATTGTATAATGTTAGAACCTGCATTTATTTGTATCATGATAATTAATTCTTATATGAAACACTTGTTTCATATGGGTAGATCTACTTAGGGAATCACCACACATAGTGCCTTCCATGATGAACGGGAAGGGTACCACACTAAGATCCTGGAGGGTTGTTTAAGGCATGTGACAAGTTTTTATAAGATTTTAGGTGAACCATCCGGGAGGTATGGTCCACTGTTTTGAGGCTCAGTTCTTCCTTTGTGATTAACCGGTAAAACATAACTTTTGAAGAGGCTAGCCAGGACTTAGTGCAGTGTTGATTATGATCCCCACAACAGTGAAGCTATGATTCTTTTAAATCAAATGGGATTCTATTGAATCTTTTTGTTTTTAATCTTTACGCACTTGAATTCACCAACTTTTTAGTTGACACAATTTCTTTTTGAGCATGTTTCAGGCAATCCATGAAGAGACTCTAGCAGTAGCTCAAGACCTAGACCTAGCACCATGACCATGGCATTGGCTTATTTGACTTTAAAAACATTTGAACAATTTATAATTATTGTTGATCGTTACATTTTGTACTAATGTTCGATGTACAATTTATTTGGGGGCTATACTATTACTAGCCCTGGTTTCTATTAAACTTTAAATGTCATGTGATGTTCTCTCTTTTTGTGCTCTTATGATGGTTTGTTTCCACTGCCATATGTGTTGCTAGTCTGTGACGTCCCACCCTACCTGGGCCTGGGGTGTGACAGATGGGTAAGCCGAAGGTTGTAGAGAAGTCGGGAATACCATTGTAGACCCTAGGCTACAACCCTGATACCTTAGGATCGTCATTGTGGGAAAGTGTTGGGATGATCGGGTTGGGTAAATTGATGATTAAACTTGATCAACGTAATCATGAATTTACTAGACGCGTAAGTTCCGGCATGGACCTTTAGGTAATGAGTGGACTGTTTCTGTTTAAAACATATGATTTCTGAAATTCTTTTGAAGTGGTCTAAAGGATTTTCTTAAATATAAACTACTCTGCCTATTGCTATTTGAAGAAGCTACTGATATCTAATACTACTATGTATACCTCAGGTTATTGATACTATTGGAATATCTAATACTATTGCCATCACTACCAATTACTCATGATATTCCTTGCAGGACATCAAGGACTATGGCTGACAAGGGTAAGGCACCTGCATACCCCACTGACGAGACTTCACCATCTGGGAGCATCAAGAAGGCGACACCACGAATGGAGTACGAGGAGTATATGAGGAGATGCAGAAATCTGGGATGGATATCCATCACATCCAATGACACAAAGCTGTCAGAAGACTCTTCCTCGACATCCCCCTGAAGGAGTCGGACGCGCTCCACTCACCTCATGTCGCAGCTCCTACCCGCTCACCTAGTCCACCTATCGGGGATAGGGTTGCACGTGTGATCACCCGTGAAGGACCGTTGAAGGGTGGTCAAATACAACACAACAACACAAGATGAGAGTAACTAAACTTAATCAAACTATGAACTGGATTAACCACAAGTAAAGACACTAAGAACACAAGTAATTAAGAGACATAACATAAGAGCAAGATGCACAAGGAGATGGTTTTCAAGATTGTAGTATATTGCTTTCTCAATGTTCTATTACAAGTGTCGCAAAGCATAAAGATAAATTTACAAGAACATGAGATAGTTATACTACATCCTACAGCCGCCATACTGTGAAAGCCAGCTGGATACAATTGACTAGACTCAAAACGCAATCAATCGTAGAGTCAAAAAGGCAGATTGCCTTTTTGACTTTGTGACTATGACATGCCATAGCTCACATCCTTATCTATTACATAAAGGATAAAGTACACGAAGTAGAAAGTTTACAGACACAAGACCTCAATGTAAAGTTACCAAAAGCATGGACCTTTTCTCCAACTCATGTAAGTTGATGACTTCATAGAGTTGTAGTGGAAAGAGGTCCAGCTTTATGGAAAAGTAAATCAGATAAAGCTTGTTGTTAAAATTCTTCAGAAGAAATCTGTCTTCAACTGAGGAGCTTCGGAAGACTTTGTCTTTGAAGCTTTGGAAGACTTCATCTTTGGCTTCAGAAGATATTGGTCTTGGCTTCGGAAGATTTCACACTTAGAATATTCTGTTGCATGTGTGAAACTTTCGAAGCATTCTTTTTTAGTACTTGTGCAACATGCATGTAGAAAGACTTTGGTTGATTTTGAACTATTCAACCTCTCAAGTGTACTGTATTTCGATCATTTGGACCAAAAAATGGTATCAGAGCCTTTGTGATCTTGATTGTTTAGGGTTGTTTTGGTGTTTGAGTTCAATATCACTATTTAATTAATTCAAGATCAAATTTGAGTATATTTGATATGGAATCTTATTGAATTTGCTTAGTTTTTGGTTAGGAAAGCTTTGGTAATTATCATATCTCAAGTTCATTGAGATTTGGGTGATTTGTAGAGAATATGTATAGAGGCTGAAGCAACTAAAGTCTTTCTGCATGCATGCTGCACAAGTACTGAAGAAGAATGCTTTGGAAGTTTCACACATACAACAGAAATATTCTAAGTGTGAAATCTTCCAAAGCCGAGACAAATATCTTCCGAAGCCAAAGATGAAGTCTTCCGAAGCTTCGAAGACAAAGTCTTCCGAAGCTCCACACTTTAAGATAGATTTCTTTTGAAGACTTTTAAGAACATGCTTTATCTTATGTACTTTTCCATAAACCTGGACCCCTTTCCACTGCAACTTTGTAAAGTCACCAACTTACATGAGTTGGTGAAAAGGTCCATGCTTTTGGTAACTGTACATTGAGGTCTTGAGTCTGTAAACTTTCTGCTTCATGTATTTTATCCTTTTTGTTATAGATAAGGATGTGAGCTATGGCATGCCATAATCACAAAGTCAAACAAGGCAATCTGCCTTTTTGACTCTATAATTGATTTTGTTTTGAGTCTAGTCAATTGTATCTATCTGGCTTTCATAGTATGGCCGGTTGTAGGATTTAATATAAGTATCTCATGTTCTTGTAACTTTATCTTTTTGATTTGTAACACTTGTAATAGAACATTGAGAAAGCAATATACTGCAATCTTGAAAAACATCTCACTGTGTATATTGCTCTTGTGTTTTGTCTCTTAATTACTTGTGTTCTTAGTGTCTTTACTTGTGGTTAATCCAGTTCACTGTTTGATTAAGTTTAGTTACTCTCCTCTTTGTGTTGTATTTGACCACCCTTCAACGGTCCTGCATTTGGTATCAGAGCTTTCAGGCTCTTGATATAAGATCTCACCATCTAAAGATCCCTCACTGACACAAATACTAAACTTTTTAAATGGCAGCCGCTTCCAAAACTGATATGGAAAATGGAACTATGAACAAGTCCCACTCTTGATGACTTTGACACCTGGTGTATAAGAATGGAAGGTTTTATCAGGTCTCTAGACTCAAGAATGTGGGAGTCTGTTAAGAATGGACCTTACATACCAAGCACCCTTTTCTGCTACTGGTGGTGGTATGGTCCCCCAAGGCTGTGGCAAACTACTCTGATGAAGACAGGAAGAGAGTAGAGATTGATAGAAAAGCCATGACAGCCCTTCAGACTGCTCTTCCAAACTCTGTATACAGAGGTTTCAAGAAATGCAAAACTGCTAAGCAGATGTGGGATGCATTCAAACTAATGGTACGCTAAAGCTAAGGAGAACAAGAAGGATCTCCTAAAGCAGCAGTTTGACAACTTTACCTTTAAAGCAGGTGAAAGCATGACTCAGCAATACTTCAGGTATGTTGAGACTATGGATACCCTTTTGCATAGAGGATTTCCTCTTGAGAGCAGGGACATTGTAAGGAAGTTCATGTCCTCACTTCTGAGGCAGTGGACATACTACTGTGTGGTTATCAAGAGGACTGAGAATCTCAAAACTCTTACTCTGACAGAGTTATATGGGATTCTCAGTGGTTACCAGATGGAGATGAACATGCAAGGTTCATCTGGAAACTCCAACAATCAAATGGGTTCAGCCCTGCATGTGGTTGAAAGGGATAACATAGAACCCCAATATTATCTCATACGCTACCCTGACAACTCACCTAAAGGCCCTTTCATCACCTTCCCAGAGACACCAAAGGAGAATTACACTCAAGGAAGTCCATTCCAAGAGACAAGTTCTTCTCAAGCCTTTGTGTCTTCTGATAAAAGTTATGGCAGCTTTCTGTTCACCCTTGAAGACCTTGACTGTATCCATCCAAATGATCTGGAGTACATGGAGATAGTCCAGCAGATGAGTCTTCTCACTCATAGAGCCAAGAACTTCTACAAGCGGACTGGAAGGAAGTTTCGAAGCAATGCAACCAGTGGAAAGTTTGGCCTAGAGAAAGGCAAAGTCAAGTGTTATAACTGTAACTTGATAGGCCACTTTGCCAGGGAGTGCACGACACCTAGAACAAATGGTGGCCAAATACAGTCCAGGCCCAACTACACTGATGAAGCTCCCCAGAATGAGAAGCCAAAGCAGCAGGCTGCTGTTGCTATTGAAGATGGAGGCTTTGACTGGAGCTTTCAAGTGGAAGATGCTTCTCCAAATCAAGCACTGATTGCAGATCATGATGAAGCCAGGGTATTGGAACATCTCTAAACCCCTGAATGCATTGCTAAAGTTAATAGATATAGGTCCTATAACTTGGAGATAAGATCTGATCTTGAGTCGTTAAACATTTTAAAAGCTGATTTTAGAAAGTTTGAAAATGATTATAAGTTGAAGATAGAGGACATAAAGAAAACAATTTCAGTTCTAAAACATGAGCATACAGATTTTAGGACTCAAATCAAGGATCTCATAACCAAGCTGCCTGAGTGCCAAGCTGAGCTTATGATCAACAAACCCAGGGCCGACAAGTGTGTTCTTAAAGAAGAGACATTCAAGAACATGATATCCTCATCCCTGCATAACAACGTGTGCTATCAAAACAAGCAGGGACTAGGATCAAATGAGATAGCTCCTCCACACACAATCTTGTCTATAAGATCACCGAGGTATGGAACTTGTGAAGATGAGCTTCCTCTCATAGATCCTTTGAGTGAAGAGGATGAAGAAGTGATAGTGAAGAATTCCTCTGAGAAGAGTGAAGTGGAGGATTCAAAGAATGGACGCTATCCTCTGAGGAGAAGAAGAAGAATGTGATGACCAAGTCAATGAAGAAGAACTTGATCAGAAAGAGCAAAAGAAAAGCTTGGAAGGCTTAAGAGATCAAGTCTACTTTTGACTCCAAGCAGAAACAAGTTTTTATTTCTGTAGGTTTGAAGTGGTAAAGACTGAAGACATCAACCTTAACTCTTCTGCTAAGAGTTTTGGTTCATGTTCAAATCATCTTAGTATCAAGAAGAAGACTGATCTGTTGTGTACCATTGATACATAGCCTAGACCATCAAACTCCAAGAACAGTCCCCTGGCCCAAAAGGACTGTCACAGCATCTACAAAGATAAGGGTGGAGAAGGGATGTGACCAAAGTCAGTCTTGTTTCCAGAAGGCTCTTTGGCAGAAGAAGATGGAATGTGTTATGTGTGAGAGTACTTCTCATCTTGCTAAGGATTGTCCATATAATCCTAAAGGTACACTTCACATGATCAAACGAAATACTTCCAAGAATTCTAAGAAGATTCAAGCTTTGGAAGGAAAATCTGTTTCCTTAGAAAGCTCCAAAACCAAGAAGAAGGCAAGTGGAAAATTGCCTTCGGAAGAAAAGTTGGTCTCGGAAGGAAGGAATACTTCCGAAGCACTGAAGTCTACTGCAGTGTTGGCAGAATCTTCCAAAGGTCCAGTCATCAAAACTTCCAAAGTATCAAATGTTGGATTCTGTGTGCCCAAGACACATAGAACATTGATGTGGTTAGTACGTTGTGATCCAAGTCGGGTCATACCCAATAACAAGCTTAGCAAACACCAATTAATATTTAATTGATGATATGATCATGGAATTAATAATTACACCAATTTAGAAAATGGGTTTTCTAAATAAATTGTATGTGAGAAAGAACAAATTATGAGGATATTTTGTTCATAGATATTATTTGTTATGTTGTTTAAATTAGTTAAGCAACATCAAATAATAAAAGTGTGTGTGCATATTTTATAATTAAAGGGTTAATTATGTATAATATCTAAAAACTCTTGAAATATTTTAAAAAGGAGAGTTTTAGGGTATAACCAAAATATAACAAAGGGGTTTCGGCCGCCCCCTTGTGGCAGCCCCTTGTTCTTCCCTTTTGTGTGTGTTTTGGAGATATGGCTCTCAAGATACACACATACACACACTCTACTTCGATCTCTCTCTCTCTAATGCAAAAGAGTCACAAGAACATAATCTTCTTTTGGAAGAAGGATGTCATGGCTGGAACAAAGGATTTAGAATCCTCTTTGAAAGTTCACGGCTGGAACAAGTTTCCAGCAGCCTTCTTGTGTCGATTTGGTGCTCAAATCCTAGCAAATGGGTGTTTTCTTGAAGGCTTGTGGGTATGAACACTTGAGGACATCTATTCTTGATGTTTTGGTCATCAAATAGCAGCCCCATCTTCACTTATATCTACGTTTTGACAGCTTCTAAAAGGTAGTTTATTGTGTTGATTTTGGTTGTTTTGTTTGCTTCTTGATAACTAGTTTATTCACATATATATGATCCTTTGACTTTGGGTTTGTTGAAATAAGATTATGAACTTTAATTTTCAGATTATTGAATAGAATATTAAGTTCTTATTCCGCTGCGTTTTCTTGTTTAAAATTGTTAAACAACATTGTTTGGTACAACAAACCCAACATTGGCATCAAGAGCCGGTTATGTGGATGATTAGTTTCATGTGTTCTTGTATAATTGGTTATATAAGGTTTAACAACCAATTTTAGGGCTGTTTTGTATTGATTTGATGATACCCCAATCTTTCAAGGTTATATCAAACATGCTAGTGATTAAACCTTGAAAGAAAAGATATCAATTGGTTGATTGTGTTTTGTTTGGACAAAAGACCCTAGAATTTTGGTTTATGTTGGCTGAAAATTTAGGGTCAATGGGGTTCATTTTGGTTCTTGTATGATGTATATGGATACATAATTTTAGTGCATAACATAGCCTTGACCATGGTTGTTTTGGGTTTGGTTGATTATGGAATTGTCATGTTGATTGTATTCTTTCTTTATGGGTTGTAGTATTTCTTTGTGTTTCCATTTGGTTTGTAATTTATTTATTCATTTGGCAATGTAATAAATAGATTAGGAGCATTTTTTCCTTTACTAGAAAATATGTATTAGGATGTATATATTTTGTAAAAGAAGATGCTCGGGAAGGAAGCACAAAAGGGACACAAAGGATGGACTTGAAGCATTTGGATGCAAGTTCAAGTGGGGGTCTTTGGAGATCTCATCATTTGTGTTGTGTTGAACCCTTAGGAAAACCTTATGACAACACTTGTGATGGCAAACAAGTGTAGTCAACTTAGTGGCTATGGTTATGCACATATGTTTGTATGATTATGCTTGTTTGTTTTATGTTGATTGTTTGATATATGAATATGCTTAACAATCTAAATAAATTATGATAACAAGCTGAATTTTATGGTTCTAAATCATTAAGTAATTAATAAAAGGTTATTAAGAGGATTAATGATTTCAAAATAAAAGAGGTTTTATTAAAAGAGAACCATAGGGTACCATGTATTTGAAAGCATGCAATTACAAGGTACATAGTTTTTTCAAGTCTAAAATAATGGCAACTTAAAACCCTTTGGTAACAAGTCTAACACCATCCTTTTACACGACACTCGAATCACTTGGGAACTACTTGTGGGATAAAGGTCACCTAACCACTTGTAGGGAACTTGTGTCCTTGAGGTGAGTCTAACATACTTGTGGGATAAAGGTCACCTAACCGCTTATATGTAAAAACTCACACGTGTGTGTAAGTAGGACGACTTGAATTGGAAACCATGTGCTTAGGGTCACCGAAGCATGGCGTACAATGGTGTTGATGGGATTAAACATGCCGACTAAACATATGATGTTTAACCGATCCCATAAGACTAGAAGTTGCAATAGGTTGCAATTGTCAACTGTTGACTACCTTGTTAATTTAAATAATGGGATAAAGGTCACCTAACCATCATTTAAATGTAACGTTGGATTCTAGATTTTAATTGTTAATTGTCTATGAGACATTTAAGGGTATTAACGATTAAAATAAATTTATGAGAAATACTAATATGAACTTTGTCAATTTTGTAATGATGACCTCTAACTATAATGCTACCACCCCGATCGTCCCTTCCCTATCACTGAGACCTATTCTCGAGAGGGATAGTCCTAACCATAATTATCTTATGGACTCATTTTGAAACTTGAGAATCGTTCTCAAGAATGAGTAAAGGTCTATGTCCTTGACGATCCCATACCTCACCAACCCACGCTGTTGATGTTATGGCCTTTTGACGATTGAGTTAAGCACACTTAGGATTCTGTGCAAGCATCCGATCTCATGTTGGGAATATGATTCCCACTCCAAAAGGTTTGGAGCCTCATGGGGCACATGACATGTTAATCTAAAAGGGAAATGTTCCTTCCACAAACTTTAATAAGATTGCTTTGAAACGGTTCAAGCACTTTATACATGTCACATGAAAAGACCCAATCAATATCATCTTATATATCCTTAAGATAAAAGCCATATTGATAGCCTCAAGATGCTTTGCTGTCCTGTCTCAAAGTAGTTGGCCAAGGATTTGATCCTTGATTGCCTAACTAAAGGTTTGAGACATTCATAATAAACTGTAATATGAACGGATGGGACAAGAGCATCGGTGAACCTCATGCAATGCTCAAAGCAACCGAGGCGGGGATAAGTAGAGAGGTTCTACCTATTCTCTCAATCAATAACGGAGGCTATAAGAAGTGGCCAATCCCGATCCTAAAGCAATTATTGCTAAAGGAAAGGAATACGTCAAAGCAAAGGTTATAGCGAAACCTCAAAACCTAAGCTTATGAAGCCTAAGGTAACGGAGAACGATCCATGCTTTGAGCATGGAGAGATAGGACTATGAAAAGGGTATTGTCCCTTCTATCTCAAGGAGTTGAAACACAAGAAGGGTTTTGGGCAAACCTCAAATACAATTCCATGATTCATACGCTGTTTTAAAAGCCATTTCTTCAATCACATGGGTATTGGATACCGGATGTGAGACTCATACTTGCAATTGTTGCAAAAGGGTTCAAAAGAAATGTCCGCTTCAAGAAGGGAAACTCTATTTTGAGACCTTCAAATGGTTTGGAAGTTGTTCTCAAAACATTTTTGTATGCACCTAGTTTGACTAGGAACATGATTAATGTTTCCTTTTAAAACAATATGATCATGATTCAAAATTTGTAAATAATGGTATTGAGTTTTGAATGATGTATATCATTTTAAGGATATGCCTTTTAATGACATCCATGAATTGGTTCATGATAGATCATCCTATTATAACTCGTTGATACACATTTAGCATAAAGAAACTTAAAATGGGTTTAAGTTATTACTATCTTTGACATTGTCGCCTTGGTCACATTAACCAGAATTAGATTCAAACACTTCAAAAGAATGGTCTTTTGGAAACAAATGAAAATGTTTCATTTGATAAGTATGAACCAAAGACTAATTAGGAATGATGCATTTGGATGCATATGATCCTTTTAAGACAATGTCTATGACTGGTAAAAGATACTTCATTAATGTTAACGACGATTGCAGTCGCTATTATTGTGTGCACTTGATGACACATAAGTATGAAGCTTTTGAAATGTTCAAAATCTTCAATAATGAAGTAGAAAATCAACTCCGCATAGTTATCTATGCTCTTCATTCAGATAAAGGAGAAACTGAACCCTATTTGGATATGGTTCAATTTATTATGGCTATGAACTTACCACCTTTATCATTTTGGGTTTTCGCATCGCTCTCTAAGGCTCATATTATGATATGACCCGGACAAAGAAAGTGTGTATTCATTTAGAATCCAAAGAGACTGTATGAGATACCGTTTCTTTGACTCAACGAATCAGAAGTATTTATTGCTCCAAAGTCTATGGTTCTTGAAACCAAGTCCTTTATGGAAGAAATGACGTATAGAACTGTGGAACTTGATAAGGATCAAAATCCACAAGGCGATACACATTTGATTGACACTAGCAATCAGCAGGAGGTTGTTGATAAAGATCAAGAGGTTGATCAACACACACAAAACGTTCACAAATCTGGTAGAGTTAGTATTCCATCTGAAAGATAAGGATATTTCATGAATGGATGCTATGTGGTTATACCCTGTAGGCTAACCATACACCAAGATTTATGTCCAATTTGGATTGGGACAAATGGCTAGAGGCCATGAACGTAAGGATGCAATTCATGTATAACAACCAAGTTTGGCAATTGGTTGAACCTCCACTTAAACTCCAAATCGGTTGGATACAAGTGGGTTTTCTGGATGAAAACAAATATACATGGAGACTTGAATACTTATAAGTCAAGACTTATAGCATAAGGTTTTCATCAAACTCAATTGGTTGATTATGATGAAAGTCTTACGCCCGTGGCAATGCTAAGGTCGATTAGGATGTTAAGTGCCATAACTGCATATTTTGAATATGAGTTTTGGCTAATGGATGTCAAAACCCTTTCCTTAATGGACATCTCGTAGAGACTGTCCACATAGTTCAGCATGAAGGTTTTGTCGATCCGCGACATCCCAATAAAGTATACAAGTTAAAGTGATAGATCTATGAATTGAAACAAGCATCAAAAGGGTGTGTATATATGAAAGCTAGTGGGAGCAGAAGTATACTCTCAGTGTTGTATGCTGATGACACACTGCTATTTGAAAAATATATTCCAACCTTGGAAGGTGTTAAAACCTTGCTTGGAAGATTTTTCATAAAAGGATCTCTTTGAAATCACCCATATTTTGGAATATGGATCTATAAGGATAGATCGCGGTGGTTGATAGGGTCAAACCAAAGTGCATATATAAACCTTGAAAAGGTTCAAGATGGAAATCTCTTAGAAAGGTATGATACCCTTTCAAAGAGAGACCATGTTGACTACGTCTCAATGTCCAAGCTCATAGGATGAGCAAAATCAAATGAAGGATATCCCATACGCATCTGCTATAGGATCCGTCATTTGTCTCATGATATGCACTAAACCGGACGAGTCATGCTTATCAGGCATGACAAAGTAGATACCAATAGAAATAACCATTGAATGGTTGTTAAAAGTATGTTGATGCACCTTAGTAAGACTAAGGATATGCTTCTAATATACGGATCTGTTGAAGTGAAAATCTGTGTAAAGGGTTGCACAGATAAGGACTTCCAAAACAGATCGATACAACTCTCGATCATAATCAGGTGTACTTCCATTATGAATGGAGGTGTGGTATCCTTGAAGTGTTCAAAGCAGGACACGGTAGCATTATTCAGTCTAAAATCCGAATACATAGCCGCTTCATTGGCAGCTTTGGAAGCTGCATGGATAAGCTTGTCCATTGCTTATCTAGGGGTGGTCTCTACCATTCAAGACTCCCTAAAGATCTTTGGTATTACGTGGGTGGGATTGCTCAAATCAAGGAACCCCGTACTCATCAAAGACTAAGCACCTTGAGCGGAGATTCAACATCATAAGGGATGGAGTTGAAAAGGGTAAAGATATGTATTCATAAAGTTCATAAAAGATCAAAACATTACGGATCCACTCACGAAGCTCCTTGTGAGGGCAAGGTATGAGGGTCATACTTGTGCCTTAGGACTTCGATATTCTAGTAATTGAATTGGTCTGTTTAGTATTTGAAGTATGGAACAATTGTAATTTTGACCTTTTGAGTCATGTTCCCTTTTAGCATGTTTACATCCATGAATATGTTTATTATTCTAATGTCCGTAGTCGGTCATATTTGTGGGAACAAATATGAATGTAAGACTATTATGAACATGGATTGGTAGATATTCATAAGGTATGAATATAGAGCAATTGGTTGCTACCAAGGTTCATAGATATTTGTGGGATGCAAATATTGGACTGACCCGCATCTCAATTTTACTACATGGAATCTTCTAGATTGATCATAAGTAAATTTGAGTAAAGGCGAATGTCATTTGGTATCCTCTGACCTGAGATACATATTGGGTTTTGATATTCACCAAGTGTTATACCTTGAGCTAGTTCTTCGCTGCTCTGAAATAATGGTCAGTACATAAGGCTATGTTTAGGTACAACATAAGGTGATTGTGAGAAACGTATGTAGTCAAGATGGAATTTGTTCCTCTTATTCGTTGAGAGCATGATGTCTAAGGCCTGATTAAGTTAAATCAACAAGGAATGATCATTCTATGTCCTTGGATTTAACATGACATCTGTAACAAAAGGATAGATGATTGATTCACCTAAATCATTTCAAGTTGGATACTTGAAGGGGATGATGTTATTGAATGGCTTTAAGTCACGCGTATTAAGGGTAGTAAACCGTTGTTAGGCGGTATTTACTGCTTACATCAATCTTCTATGTATCTTGTGCAAGTGGGAGATTGTTGGATTCTGTATGCCCAAGACACATAGAACATTGATGTGGTTAGTACGTTGTGATCCAAGTCGGGTCATACCCAATAACAAGCTTAGCAAACACCAATTAATATTTAATTGATGATATGATCATGGAATTAAATAATTACACCAATTTAGAAAATGGGTTTTCTAAATAAATTGTATGTGAGAAAGAACAAATTATGAGGATATTTTGTTCATAGATATTATTTGTTATGTTGTTTAAATTAGTTAAGCAACATCAAATAATAAAAGTGTGTGTGCATATTTTATATAATTAAAGGGTTAATTATGTATAATATCTAAAAACTCTTGAAATATTTTAAAAAGGAGAGTTTTAGGGTATAACCAAAATATAACAAAGGGGTTTCGGCCGCCCCCTTGTGGCAGCCCCTTTGTTCTTCCTTTTGTGTGTGTTTGGAGATATGGCTCTCAAGATACACACATACACACACTCTACTTCAGATCTCTCTCTCTCTAATGCAAAAGAGTCACAAGAACATAATCTTTCTTTTGGAAGAAGGATGTCATGGCTGGAACAAAGGATTTAGAATCCTCTTTGAAAGTTCACGGCTGGAACAAGTTTCCAGCAGCCTTCTTGTGTCGATTTGGTGCTCAAATCCTAGCAAATGGGTGTTTTCTTGAAGGCTTGTGGGTATGAACACTTGAGGACATCTATTCTTGATGTTTTGGTCATCAAATAGCAGCCCCATCTTCACTTATATCTACGTTTTGACAGCTTCTAAAAGGTAGTTTATTGTGTTGATTTTGGTTGTTTTGTTTGCTTCTTGATAACTAGTTTATTCACATATATATGATCCTTTGACTTTGGGTTTGTTGAAATAAGATTATGAACTTTAATTTTCAGATTATTGAATAGAATATTAAGTTCTTATTCCGCTGCGTTTTCTTGTTTAAAATTGTTAAACAACATTGCTTTGGTACAACAAATCCAACATCAAAAGCTTCGGAAGTGTTGAAGGTCAAGTCCAAGAATCCACAAGTGGTGTGGAAGTCTAAGAAAGACCAAGTGACTAAGAATTTTCCATCAACAACAGCTCAAAATCCTCCTAGGACAACAATAGGATCTATTACTGTTGCATTACCTTATGTTTCTCTTAATGAACCCAAGACAAGTAAGGCTTGGGTTTCCAAATGTATCTAATCATTTTCTTTGTGCAGGGACAGCTCAAGACAAACAAAAATGTCTAGATCATTAACAATGGTTGTTCCAGGCACATGACAGGCAATAGATCACTATTCCAGAACTTTGAAAGGATTGACGGAGGGCTAGTTGCTTTTGGAGGAGATGAAGGTGGTTACATTTTCGGAAGGGGCAAGGTCATAAACGGTAAGCTCAGCATTGAAAAGTAAACTTTGACAAGGAGATTGTGTACAATCTTCTCAGTGTATCCCAATTTTGTGATCATAGTTATAACATGCTCTTTAATAAGCATGAGTGCATTGTTCTCAAGCCTGGGGTGGTCATTCCTCATAAGCATATTCTGCTTAGAGTACCCAGGAAAGGAAACATGTACAAGATGGATTTGCAAGAAACATCTCCCTCTGGAGAAGTTTCATGCTTTCTGTCTAAAGCAAATAGGGATGAGTCTTTCCTATGGCATAAAAGAATATGCCATGTAAACTTTAAAACATGAGTAAACTTATTAAGAATGATTTGGTAACTGGAATGCCAAAGAAAGAGTTTACAAGTGATGATCGTTGTGTTGCATGCCTGAAAGGGAAGCAACATAAGGTATCTCATAAGCCTAAGGAAAAGATCTCCATCACTACACCCCTACACTTGTTCCATATGGATCTCTTTGGCCCCGCCAGTGTAATGAGTCTAGGAAGGACCTCTTATTGTTTGGTGATCACAGTTGACTTTACAAGATTCACTTGGGTCTTTTTCCTTAGAACTAAGGATGAGACTCCTGAGATTCTAAAAAATTTCATCTCAAAGATTGTGAATCAATATGACACAAGATCAAAATCATAATATGTGATCAAGGAACTAAATTCAAGAACCAAATCCTTGATGCATTTTTTGATGAAAAGGGTATTACAAGACAATACAGTGCTCCCAGGACTCCTCAGCAGAATGGTGTTGCTGAGATGAGAAACAGGACACTGATTGAAGCTGCAAGAACCATGTTGTCTGACTCTAAGCTGCCCATCACCTTTTGGTAGAGGCAATCAACACTACCTGCTATGTGTAGAACATAGCTTTAGTACTTAAGACTCATGGCAAGACTCATGGCAAGACTCCTTATGAACTTTGGCACAAGAGGAAACCTTTCATTGGTTTTCTCAGGTCATTTGGTTGTCCTTGCACCATCTTGAATACCAAGGATCAAATTGCCAAATTTGCTAAGAAATTAGATGATGGACACTTCATTGGATACTCGTCCTAAGCTAAGGCGTATAGAGTATACAATCTCAGAACAATAATTGTTGAGGAGTCGGCCAATGTGAGTTTCAATGAACACAGACCCTATGTGGCTGGTTCTGGTCTTGATTGGCTCTTTGATCTTGATTTAGTTACCAACTGTTTTAACAAATCTTGTGAGATTGTTTCAGGATCTGTAGAAAATTTAAATATAGGTGATTATGTTCCAAGATTTGAGCTGACAAGACCTTCAAGTAACACATCTTCAGCTCTAGTTGGGACTACTTATACAAATGAGGTTTCTATCAGCACCACAATGACAAACTCAGCTGATACATCTAATATGCCTTCAAATTCCAGCTTAGAGGCTCTACAACCAGATAAAGATGCTTCAATTGTAGAAGACAATGATGGTAGTGGTGACAGTGATCAAGATTTTCTTGGTGCTGATAACCACTCCATAGATGACAACATCAATGATGTCACACACTCCTTGGATCAAGTGTATCTTGATAAGTGTGCTGATGTGGTGGGTAAAACATCTATGCCAGATCTAAATTTCTCTAATTTAGATCTTTCTCAACAACTTGCTGTGATCCCTCAGCTAAGGATCCACAAGTTCCACCCCACCACAAACATCATTGGAGATGTTGTCATACGGGTAAGAACAAGAGGACAAACCCATGAAGCAAATGTTTGTCTTCACTCTTGTTTCTTATCCTAGATAGAGCCAAAGAAAGTTGATAAGGCTCTGAAGGATGGAAGTTGATTTGAAGCTATGCAAGAGGAGCTACTTCAATTCAAAAGACAGAAAGTTTGGAACCTTTGTCCTCTTCCTCATGGGAAGACTACCATTGGAACCAAATGGGTGTTTAGGAATAAAAAGGATGATAGAGGCTTCATCATCAAGAACAAAGCTAGACTAGTTGTTCAAGGATATACACAAGAAGAAGGAGTTGACTACACAGATGTCTTTGCTCCTGTAGCAAGACAGGAAGTTATTATGATATTCCTAGCATTCGCTGCATCCAAGAACTTGAAGGTCTTTCAACTTGATGTGAAGTGTGATTTTCTCTATGGAGTGATTGATGAAGAGGTGTATGTCAAACCGCCACCAAGTTTTGTAGATCCTGATCATCCTGATTATGTCTGCAAGCTTGACAAACCTCTTTATGGGCTGCATCAGGCACCTAGGAAGTGGTATGAGACACTATCTTAGTATCTTTGCAAGCATGGATACAGGAGAGGTACTATATATGGAACTCTTTTCATCAAAGGACAGGGAAATGACATACTGGTAGTTCATGTGTATGTGGATGACATCATCTTTGGTTCAACTAATCCATAGCTCTATAAAGACTTTGAGAAGTTGATGAAGGACAGATTTGAAATGAGTGCCATGGGGGAACTCAATTTCTTTCTGGGAATTTAAGTGAAACAAGTTGAAGATAGCATCTTCATTAGTCATTCAAAGTATGTTCAAGACATACTCAAGAGTTTCAACATGACTGATTGTAAGATTGCTAAGACACCTATAGCTAGAAACCACTCCCTTGGACCTGATTTTGAGGGAGCTTGTGTAGATGAACACTTATATAGGACTATGATTGGGTCTCTATGTATCTTACTGCTAGTAGGCATGATAATATGTTTGCCACTTGCATCTGTGCAAGATATCAAGCCAACCACAAGATGTCTAATCTTATCACTGTCAATAGGATTCTAAGATACCTTAAAGGTGCTTCAACACTTGGTTTATGGTATCCTAAGAATCTTGACTTCAATCTGTATGCTTACACAGATAGTGATTATGATGGTTGCAACATTAGTGCAAAGTCTACATCTGGGGGATGTTAGTTTCATGGTGGAAGGCTTGTCTCATGGCAATGCAAGAAACAATCCTGTGTCTCTACATCAACTGCTGAAGCTGAATACATTGCTGCTGCAAGCTACTGTGCTCATGTGCTTTGGATTCAGAATTAGATGCTGGACTATGGGTTCAACTTCAAGGAGACTCCTATTCACATAGACAACAATAGTGTTATATCAATCATAGAGAATCCTGTGCAGCACTCAAGGACCAAACACATCAACATGAGGTATCATTTATTAAGAGATAATTATGAAAAAGGAATAATTAAACTAGTTAAAGTTCACACAGATAAACAATATGCCGATCTGTTTACGAAGGCTTTTGATGAATAGATATTTAAATATCTTATATCAGCTATTGGGATGATCAACTTTGAGTAGGGTTTTCTTAAAAGTAATTCTTATTATTTCTTAAAACATGTGTGTCTTAAGTTGTCTAGTTCATCACATTCATAAGCTCTTGTTTTTTTTGGATGAAAAATATTTTTGAAGACTTTCCTTAGATTTATGAAAATTTTGATCCTTCGGTAGTTATGTCTTTAACTTCAGAAGAAATTTATGCTTTTAAAACAAATAACTGGCCAAGTATTTTACCTTTGGATGAAATTTCTAAAATATCTTCCGAAGCTTAAAATTTTCTTTGGCACTTAAATGTTTTCAAGGACCTTTTTCTTCCGAAGCAAATTAACTCTCGGAAGTTTTTTTCTTGAACAAAACTTTGAAGTCTTGATTTTCTTCCGAAGTGAAAATCTTCACAACTCTTAGGAAAATCTTCCGAAGTCATTTTAGCTTCGGAAGCTTTTTCATTAAAAAACTTCCTAAGATAATTTACCTTCGGAAGCTTTTTGACTTCCAAGAAAACTACTTTTTGAGCAAAAGTAAACTACTTTTTCAGAGGTGGGACCGACATCCGGATTTCAAAGTTTATCCTCTTTCATTAAACTTTATCTGAAATTCTTTTCACATACAAACCCAACGGTTTCCCCCTCTTTCTATCATCTGCTTCTTCCTCCAAACCTAAAACCCCAAAATTTCTCTCTGAAATTACTTTCTTTCATCTTTCTTCATCCTTAAGCTTCTCAAAATGGCCAACCTCTTCACAGAAATGACCCGAACTTTACCATGCAGTTACACAGGCAACATAATCAGGTTGCTCTGTTAATTCTGATAAAGATCCTCATTTCTCAAAGGTTTGCCATTTCTTAGCTTAGTCAAACTACTTCACCTCCCTAACCATTGATCCTCCACTCTATGAGGATCATCTGTTAGAATTCTAGAAGACCTGCCAAGAGGTCGTAATCGATAGGGAGAAGCCATTATTTGCCACAGTACAGGGGAGAACAATCTTCATCACTCCTACCATCATCAACATGCATCTTCAGCTGGATGATGAGGAAGGTGAGGTGTTCTTCCCAAAAGAAGCTCTCAATCATTCTTTTGAGCAGATGGGCTATGAGGGAGATTACTCTGTCAAGACCTTCAGGAAAGGGAAAGTCTCATCCCAGTGGAGATTCCTGCTCCATGTGGTCATCCATAGCTTATCAAACAAGCATAGTGGATTGGACCAGATTCCTGAGGATCTCTCCTTCATTATCTATGGAATGATTCAGGGGGTCAAGTTCAGGTATTCTCAATTTGTTTATACTAATTTGCTTGCAAACTTGGACTCCTTAGAATATTACATGTTCCCTAGATATGTCCGGTACATTCTTAACTGTGAACTGGGCTCACAGTTAAGGGGAATAGGTAACATTCTTAAACTGGGATAGATGAAGCCTGACATCTTTAAAATACTGAGAAAGCCCACTATTGGGTTCTCTGGGGTAGAAATAGCCCTAGTCCAAAAAATGTTAGAGCTCATTGCTCAAGGTGACAACCTAGCAGCATTAGCTAGTGTTGAACCCACACCTTCTACATCCCACCACCTACACAGCCACAAATCACCCTCACCTACCAAACAAAATCCAAACAAACCCTTACTCAGGCTATTAAGTCTGTGCAGGTCCCTATACAGTCACCTATACAGGAGCAAGTGGACATTGGAGCTCCCACTTCTCTTGAGGAACATACCACTCCCATCTCTTCAAGGATCAGTGCTGAAGTTCCTCATGCTCAGCCTGATAAGCTCATAAGCCAAACTACCTTAAGCCCTCACTCTGAGTCTCAACACTCATGTGATCAACCTTCAAGGGATAGTTACCATCCTAGCCTTTAGATCTCAACCAACCAATCCCCAACCTTGATTTCTACACTGATGAAGATCTAGGTTTTAGTGATTACCATGATTCTCTCTTCTTTTCGTCTACTCAAAGAGAGATGAGTGCTTCTGAGGCTCCTATTTTTAGCCCCCATCAGTCACCTACTACTAAGGTGGACACTTATGAACCTGTTCAGGATGTCCATATGGAAGAGCCTCTCACTTTTGAAAGTGATTACATCATTAAGATTTCAACCATGGCAACTCAGCCCACTGACATCTCTACTGAGATTGCCAGTGAGCAGAGGAAATCCAGTAGCCAAGAACCTAAAGCTAGTGGTGAGAGTGAGGACTTTGGTCCAATCATCTCATCCCTAATGATTCTTCTGATGAAGATGAGGGGAATTTAAGAATAAAGATGCAAAAACTATCTCAAACATGCACCTATTTAGTCTCCAAGGTTAGTCACCTTGAATCTCAAGTGACTACCTTGCAGAACAGGGTCAATGATCAGCAACTTGAGATTTCATATCTTAAGGAAAAGCTAGCTGGGAGACATTTAAGAAGATCTCAACCAGGAACACAAGACCCGTGGATGTGATTGACCTAACTCCTGGCTCACCTATGCAAGTGGGTGATGATACCAAAAAGGGGGAGAAAGTCATTATAGTTACAGAACCTGGGAGTTCTTCAGAGAGAATGGACACTGAGGACTCACCATCCTCACTTGCAATTGTGCATTCTCAGCAACCTCCTCAAATTCACATTGATGTGGACTACATAGAATCATTCATACAAAGTCTATTTGAGGAAGGGATACCAATGGCTACGTCATCTCCACCATCTTCCAATCACATCATTGTGTGGAGGTATGACAAAAATAGGAGAGCCCTAATCATTAGTAGAGTTAAAGGGCAGTAGGAGATCTTCAACTTTCATACCTTGAACGTCTATGAAGATCTGGATCTAGTCAACATGCCACTTGTCAATCCAAGCCAATCAAGACAAGCTGACAAGTTGGCCCGAAGAATTCAAAACAGGATCACTGCAAAGTTTAGCCTTAGAGGCAAACTATGGCAATCAGACAATGTCATCGGTCAACTGGATGTTGAGGCAGACCCAAAGATTAGCTTCATAGGGGAAACCTTAACAGAAGGCCCAGTGATAGAATCTGAGAGCCTTGTCTTATCACCAACAACTGCTTCAGAGATCAATTCCCTTTTTAAGACACCTGCTGGTGAAGGTGCTTCTCAACCTCACTCTGGCCAGAGCTTGGAAGCTACATCAAGCAATGAAGGCCAAAGCACTCTCCACCCTGAGTCACAAAGGTCTGCAAGTGACAAAAGGAAAAGAAAAATGACTTCTGAGAATTTTTAAGGAGGAGAAGAGAGAGAGGAAAAGGAAACCGAGGGGAGAATGTTCCTCTTCTAGGTCTACAAGACTCATGGAGACTGCAATCAGGGTTGTCCCCAAACTAGATACTCAGAATGATGAGTTAAGGGCAGTGAGGATAAACTACCTGCAGACAAGGAACTATGACATACACAATGTCATCTCTCTCCCCTTGGAGGAACTCAATGAACCGGTTGACCTAGAAAGGTCAAGGGAGAAGAAAGAGGCAGAAGATGTAGTGTTGCTAGTACAAAAAAAAGAATACATAAGAAAGAAAAGATTATACAAGCATGTGCCTACTCTCTCCCCAGTTCAAGAATGCTCTGCATATGAGGATATGGTTCAACAAGAACCTTAGGTAGATAAAGAAGATGACAGGATCAAGATGATCAACTACCTGAGTGCCACAGGCCTCTATCAGGCAGAAGCACTTCCTCCCTTATCCTTTGACTATATTGAGTTTGAGTATCTTAAAATACTTGAACTTGAGATAGTCAAGGAGAGAAACACAACCAAAAGAAAGCTAAGGGAAGAAGCTGCTAAGTCAAGAGCCATCATCCACCAAAGCATGAAGAAATCTGTTGATAGGCAGAGGATGATGAGCTTCTTGAAGCTGTATGGATTATCCGGAAGGAGACTTGGCCCCATGTCTCTATCCACTATGGATGAGCATATAAGGGTGATCAAGTAGAAGATAAAAAGTGGAGAGATGATTGACTTACATTCCCCTCCAAGTCAAGCCCCACTTGAAGTAGAGGTTAAGGTTGAACAACCAGAGACATCACAACCTTGACCTCCTACTGAATCTCAGCAAGCTTCATTTTTTGATCCACAGCAGGGTTAGACTCACTCTCAATCTGAACTTGCGAGAGTAGAAGACCCAACTGAGAAAGACAATGAAGATCAATCCGGTACTGCAAGCCAGTCTTCTGAGTTAAATTTTGTAAAGAGAAAGAAAAAGATGGCTTCTAAACCAAAGCCAAAGAAGAAGAAGAAGAATGCATCCTTTTCTGAACCTCAGGATGAGTCAGAAATCCTAAGGTTGTGCAGCCAGAGGATGCTCCATCATCTCCCATTCCAATAGCTCATCTTGCATCAGAAAGACCCATCTTGTCTTAGACATACACTACAAATCTAGAAAGGTGGCATGTCATCAGAGATCATGGCATTGAAAATGTCTACACTTGGCAACACATGTTTCAGTTGCCTCTGCATGATCTCTTTGACATGAGAAGATACTTTGATAGTCTGAAGGATCTTGATCATTTTATGAAGAAAGGGCTGGTTATTATCCTGATGAGGACTGTTGATATCTAAAGTCTTCAAGAGTTTTGTTAGCATCAGCCAAGGGGGAGTTTGTAGAGAATATGTATAGAGGCTGAAGTAACCAAAGTCTTTCTGCATGCATGCTGCATAAGTACTAAAGAAGAATGATTCGGATGTTTGACACATACAACAGAAATATTCTATGTCTGAAATCTTCCGAAGCCAAGACCAATATCTTCTCAAGCCAAAGATGAAGTCTTCCGAAGCTTCAACGACAAAGTCTTCCGAAGCTCCACACTTGAAGACAAATTTCTTCCGAAGACTTTTAAGAACATGCTTTATCTGATGTACTTTTCCATAAAGCTGGACCCCTTCCCGCTGCAACTCTGTAAAGTCACCAAATTACATGAGTTGGTGAAAAGGTCCATGCTTTTGGTAAGTGTACATTGAGGTCTTGAGTCTATAAACTTTCTACTTCATGTACTTTATCCTTTTTGTAATAGATAAGGATGTGAGCTATGGCATGTCATAGTCACAAAGTCAAAAAGGCAATCTGCCTTTTTAACTCTACAATTGATTTTGTTTTGAGTCTAGTCAATTGTATCCAGCTAGCTTTCATAGTATGGCTGGCTGTAGGATGTCGTATGAGTATCTCATGTTCTTGTAACTTTATCTTTATGCTTTGTAAAACTTGTAATAGAACATTGAGAAAGCAATATACTACAATCTTGAAAACCATCTCACTGTGTATCTTGCTCTTGTGTTATGTCTGTTAATTACTTGTGTTCTTAGTGTCTTTACTTGTGGTTAATGCAGTTCACTGTTTGATTAAGTTTAGTTACTCTCCTCTTTGTGTTGTTGTGTTGTATTTGACCACCCTGTAGGATAGTTTCGCTCATAGCGAAACTATCAGCGAAACTATCTTTACTATATATAGTTTTGATCTTTTCCATTGTTGGCCATCCTTGCAAAACCCCAATCCCTTTATCTTTGTTGCAAGTGCCTATTGTAAGCTTGTTTTTCATAGAAATATATTGAGCTTTATTATATTGTTAGTATTAAATCGTGATTGTTATACATTGAATACTTTTTGGGTTCTCCTCATATTGTTTGTTGTTTGTTCTTATTCTTGATTTTGAACGATTCAACCTCTCAAGTGTACTATAATTCGATCATTTGGACCAACAAAATGGTATCAAAGCCTTTGTGCTCTTGATTGTTTAGAGTTGTTTGAGTTCACTATCGCTATTTAATTAATTCTAGATCAAATTTGAGTATATTTGACATGGAATCTGATTGAATTTGCTTAGGTTTTGGTTGGGAAAGCTTCGGTAGTCATCATATCTCAAGTTCATTGAGATTTGGGTGATTTCAGATTGATTTTAATGCATAAAATATTTTTCAGATTCATCGAGCAAAAATACATTTCTTCCAGCGAAACTATTGCATTCATCCTGTGAAACTACAAGTGTTTTGCACTTTGTGGTTCTTTTGAGAATCTCTGCAAAAGTATACTCTTTGAATGAAAGTTCAACTGTGCTTGTGTTCCACTATCAAGCGAAATTGCTATCGAAATTAAATCTAATGTTTGTGTGAAACTGTCAGTGAAACTAAGCTTATTCAAGCTCTCCGCAAGTGAAATTGCTGCCAAAATTAGCAGCAAAACTAGTGTTTATTCTGTGAAACTAGCTCATTCCAGGAAAACTGCTTTTTCTTCTTCGAAACAATCATGTCCAAGATGACTACTCTCACTCTTGCTGATCTTGAAAGTGTGGCACCCAACAGACCCCCGAGACTCATCAGCGGAAAAAATTTTGAAGATTTGAAGAGATGTCTTAAGGCATTCTTTTTCTACATTGTTCATAATCAATGGGAATCAATCTTCTCTAGTCCACACATACCAACTGTTACTGTTGGTGATGTAGTTTTTTAAAACAGGACCCAGCTACATTCAATGAAATTGATCTAAAGTTGATTAACAAAGATCAGAAAGCTTTCAGAGCATTAACTCTATGCCTGGCACCAGACATCTACAACCGTTTTGCCAAAAATAAGAATGCTAAGTCTCTCTATGATGCTCTCTGTGAGTTTTATGATGGAAATGATGAGTTGGTAAAAGACAATGGTATTCAAGTTGAAAAAGGAGTTTAAGTTATTTATGTGATCCAAGAATGAGAGTCTCACTGATCTTACAAACCGTTTTCTCATAGTCTCCAACACATTTAAGAAATATGATGATAAACTATTTGATACTGAGCAAGTAAACAGGTTGTTGGACTCACTACAAGCTTATGGACATCATTAATAAGCTTAAATCATTTGAGTTACACATGAAGAGAAAGGAGTTTAATCAGACCATGATGCCATCATCTAACTTTACTTAGAATGTTGCATTGCTTACTTCTGCTGCAAGTTCTCCAATGCAAGCATTAAGACAAGGTGGAGTGAATATAAGTGATCATTCTGGTGGTGGTGGTGTTAATTATGGTAGAGATCAAGCTAACTCAAGTGCTGAATGTCAATTCCAAGTGAAACGATGGCACTCTTTAGCATGTTTGGGCAGAGTTATGAGGCTTAGGTGGCAGAAGAATGAAAGGGAAAGAAATGACCATGAAGGATATGTATAAGGTGGATCCAGATGATTTGGAAGAGACTAATATTCAATGGAAAATGGTGATGTTGACTCTTAGAGCTCGAAGGTTTATACAGCGAACTGGAAGGAAGAATTTTGAGGTCAAAGCTCTAACTCCAATTGGGGTTGATAAATCCAAACTGAGGTGCTTTAATTATAAGCAGTTAGGGCACTTCAAAAAAGAATGTCGATTGTTGATTGTTACTGATCCAAGCAATTTGGAGTCTCGAGGTTAGATTCAAGTGGAGATAAGGAAGAAATGAAGCAGAAGAAAGGGATAGCCTTGATTTCCAACTTTGACTGGATTGTAGAAGTAGAAGAGACCATAGAAGAAATCAATCAAGCAGTCGATGCCGAAATTGTTGAAGAGAAGGAGAAGTGGATAGTGAGGAAGAATTTTATTCGTTTAAAGAGTTTAGAGGTGAAGCTGAAGTAGTTAAGGATGGTGAGAAGTGTGTAAAGAAGATTAAAGATCATGACTTGGAGATTGAGGTTGTGATAAAGGGTGAAGATAAAAATGTGTTTAGAGCTGGAAGCCAGACCATAGAGCAAAGCAAAGAGAAAGATGATAAAGGGTGAAGATAAGAAGGTGAAGATAAGAAGGTGTTTCAATCAGTTTGTGCACCTTTAGTCTTAGATTCCCCTTATCTTAATTAGAAGACTCATTGGGGGATGAGATGATTGGACCAAAGTCCTCTCTCTCACCACCAGCTTCAAGTTCTTGGCTGCTGGTTTTCCTTTTTGTCTGGCAATCTCAGTTGAGATGTCAGTGGGATGAGTTGCCATGGTTGAGGTCTTAATGATGTAATCACTTTCAGAAGTGAGAACCTCTTCCATATGGACATCATGAACAGGTTCAGAAGTGTCCACCTCAGTTGTAGGTGACTGATGTGGGATAGATGTAGGAGACTCAGGAGCATTCATCTCTCTTTGAGTAGGGCTAAAGAAGAGAGACTTATTATACTCACTAAAACCTAGATCTTCATCAGTATAGAATTCAAGGTGGGGAATTGGTTGGTTGAGATCTATAGGCTAGGGATGGTAACTGTCCCTTGAAGGTTGATCACTTGAGTGTTGAGACTTAGAGTGATGGCTTAAGGCAGTTGGGCTAATGAGCTCATCAGACTGAGCATGAGGAACCTTAGCATTGATTCTTGAAGAGATGGGAGATCCAGTGTCCACTTCTTCCTATATGGGTGAGTATATGGGGGCCTCCACAGACTGAATAGCCTGAGCAGGGGTTTGTTTGGATTTTCTTTGGTAAGTGATGGTGATTTGAGGCTGTGTGGGTGGTTGGGAGGTAGCAGGTGTGGGCTCAACACTAGCTTGTGCTGCTAGGTTGTCACCTTGAGCAATGAGCTCTAACATTTTTGGGACAGGGGCTCTTTCTACCCCAGAGAAGCCAACAGTGGGTTTTCTCAGTATTTTAAAGATGACGGGCTTCATCTGTCCAATTTAAGAATGTTACTTGTTTCCCTCCACTGTGAGCCCAGTTCACAGTTAAGAATGTACTGGAAATATCTAGGAAACATGTAATACTCTAAGGAGTCTAAATTAGCAAGTAAATTTGTATAAAAAAACTGAGAATACCTGAATTTGACCCCCTGAACCATTCCATGGATAATAAAGGAGAGATCCTCAAGAATCTGGTCCCATCCACCATGCTTGTTTGATAAGCTGTGGATGACCACATGGAGCAGGAATCTCCATTGGGATGAGACCTTCCCTTTCCTAAAGGTCTTTATAGAGAAATCTCCCTCATATCCCATCTACTTAAAGGAATGATTGACAGCTTCCTTTGGGAAGAATACCTCACCTTCTTCATCATCCAGCTGAAGATGCCTATTGATGATCGCTGGAGTGATGAAGATTGTTCTCCCCTGCACTGTGGCAGACAGTGCCTTCTCCCCGTCCATAATGACCTCTTGGCAGGTCTTCCAGAATTCAAGCGGCTGAACCTCATAGAGTGGAGGATCAATGGTTACGGAGGTGAAGTAGTTAGACAAAGCTAAGAAACGACAAACCTCTAAGAAATGAGGATCTTTCTCAGAGCTTATTAGAGCAACCTGATTATGTTGTCTGTGTAGCTGCATGGTAAAGTTAAGATCATTTCTGTGAGCAAGGTTGTTCATTTTGAGGTAGCTTAAAGATGAAGAAAGAAGGAAGAAAGAAATTTCAGAGAGAAATTTGGGTTTTTAGGTTTGGAAGAAGAATAGATGATAGAAAGAGGGGGAAACCATTGGGTTTATATGTGAGAGGGATTTCAGATAAAGTTTAATGAACGAGGATAAACTTTGAAATCCGGATGTCGGTCTCACCTCTGAAAAAGTAGTTTACTCAAAACGTAGTTTTCTTGGAAGTCAAAAAGCTTCCGAAAGTTAATTATCTTCGGAAGTTTTAATTAAAATATTTCGAAGCTAAAATGACTTCAGAAGAATTTCCTATGAGTTTTGAGAATTTTGCTTTGGAAGAGAAATTAAAACTTGAGTGCTTTGTATATAAAACAACAAAGCTTCCGAGAGTAAATTTTGCTTCGGAAGTAAATGGTCCTTGAAAATAAGTAAGTGTCTGAGACAAGTATTTAAGCTTCGGAAGATAAATCTGAAAGCTCTTCCGAAGGTAAATTTCTTAGACAGTTATTTATTTTGAAGGCATGATTGCTTCCGAAGTTAAAAGCATAACTTCCGAAGTATCAAAAATTTTCAAAAATCTAAGGAAAGTCTTCAAAAATATATTTTCATCCAAAGAAAACATGAGCATATGAAAGTGATGAACTAGACAACTTAGGACACACATATTTTAAGAAATAATAAGAACTAATTTTAAGAAAAGCTTACTCAAAGTTTATCATCCCAATAGCTTATATTAGATATTTAAATCTCTGATCATCAAAAGCCTTTGTAAACAGATCAGCATATTGTTCATATGTGTGAACTTTAACTAGTTTAATTAATCCCTTTTTATAGTTATCTCTTATTAAATGATACCTGATATTGATGTGCTATGTCCTTGAGTGCTACACAGGATTCTCTATGATTGAGATAGCACTGTTGTTGTCTATGTGAATGGGAGTATCCTTGAAGTTTAACCTATAGTCCAGCATCTAATTTTGAATCCAAAGTACTTGAGCATAGCAGCTTGGAGCAGCAATGTATTCAGCTTCAGTAGTTGATGCAGATACACAAGATTGTTTCTTGCATTGCCATAAGACAACCCTTCAACCAAGGAATTGACATCCCCTAGATGTTGACTTTGCAGTCATGTTGCAGCCACCATAATCACTATCTGTATAAGCATATAGATTGAAGTCAGGATTCTTAGGGTACCATAAACTAAGTGTTGAAGCACCTTTGAGGTATCTTAGAATCCTCTTGACAGTGATGAGGTGAGACATCTTAGAGTTGGCTTGATATGTTGTGTAGATGCATGTAGCAAACATAATATCAGGCCTGCTAGCAGTAAGGTACATAAGAGACCCAATCATAGCCCTATATAAGTGCTCATCTACACATTCCCCCTCAAGATCATGTCCATGGGAGTGGTTTATAGCTATGGGTGTATTAACAATCTTATAATCAGTCATGTTGAATCTCTGAGTATATCCTGAACATACTTTGACTGACTTATGAAGATGCCATCTTCAACTTCCTTCCCAAAAAGAAATTAAGTTCCCCCATGGCACTCATTTCAAATTTGTCTTTCATCAGCTTCTCAAAGTCTTTGCAAAGCTTTGGATTAGTTGAACCAAAGATGATGTCATCCACATACATATGAACTTGTAGTATGTCATTTCCCTGTCCTTTGATGAAGAGAGTTCCATCTATAGTACCTCTCCTGAATCCATGTTTACAAAGATACTCAGATAGTGTCTCATATCATTTCCTGGGTGCCTGATGCAGCCAATAAAGAGCTTTGTCAAGCTTGCAGACATAATCAGGATGATCAGGGTCTACATAACCAGGTGGTTGTTTGACATATACCTCTTCATCTATCACTCCATATAAAAAGGCACACATCACATGAAGCTGAAAAACTTTGAAGTTCTTGGATGCAGCAAATGCTAGGAATATCCTAACACCTTCTAATCTTGCCACTGGAGCAAAGACATCAGTTTAGTCAATCCCTTCTTCTTATGTGTATCCTTGAACAACTACTCTAGCTTTGTACTTGATAATGATGCCTCTATCATCTTTCTTATTCCTAAACACCCATTTGATTCCAATGGTAGTTTTCCCAGAAGGAAGAGGACAAAGGTTCCAAACTTTCTGCCTTTTGAATTAAAGCAGCTCTTATTGCATAGCTTCAACCCAAATTCCATCCTTTAGAGCTCATCAACCTTCTTTGTCTCTATCTGGGATAAGAAACAGAGTGAATACAAACATTTGCTTCATGGGTTTGTCCTCTTGTCCTTACCCCTGTGACAACATCTCTAGTGATGTTTGTGATGGGGTGAGACTTGTGGATCCTAAGCTGAGGGATCACAAAAAGTTGCTCAGAGAGATCTAATTAGAGAAATTTAGATCTGGCATAGATGTTTCTCCCACTACATCAGCACACTTTTCAAGAGAGACTTGATCCAAGCAGTGTGTGACAGCATTGATGTTCTCATCTATGGTGTGGTTAGTGGCATCAAGAAATTCTTAGTCACTGTCACCACCACCATTGTTTTCTTCCACAATGAGGTGTTCTCATCTGGTTGTGGAGCCTCTCAACTAGCATTTGAAGGCATCCCAGATGTATCAGCTGAGTTTGTCATTGTAGTGCTGATAGAAACCTCATTAGCAGAAGTAGTTCCAACTGGAGCTGAAGATGTATGACTTGTGTTAGGATCAGTGATCTACGTTTGATTGATTAGAGAGTATTGCAACGGAAATCAAACAATGAATTAGAAAATTCACAAGAATACAGGTGATATTCAAAGTAAGAGCAAATGATTATAGAAAGAATTCTTCAAATCAATAATTTCATTCAATACGCGCTTTCGTGGTGGCAAAATGTCACACATACAATCAGGTCAATCATCCCTTATATAAGAATGTCATGGTGGAACATTCCTTATATAGGAGATGTGACGTCTGCTGATGTCATTTGATAGTGACATCTAACAGAATTATTCAGACTACTGAAAGTTAACACAACTACTGAAGATGTCAAAACAGCTGACATCTTCTTACAAAAATACTAAGTGTTAACTATCACTACAACTACTGAAAAGAAACTACTGAAACTACAATGACTGAAGTACATGCTCTTTAGTCGTTTTATAGATACTAAAACATAAAAGAAAAACTACTGAAAGGAAACCATCACAACAACTGAAGAATGCTTCTTCTGCTATTGTAACAAACTCTGAAGGCTTCAGTACTTGTACATGAACTTCAGCTGTTGTCATCAGCTGATGTCTTCAATCTTTGTACTTCAGTTGTTGATCTTCAGTACTTTAGTCTTCAGCTGTTGATCTTCATACTTTGGTCTTCAGCTGTTAAGTCTTCAGTACTTTAGTCTTTAGCTGTTGATCTTCAGACTTTGGTCTTCAGCTATTGAAGTCTTCAGTACTTTAGTCTTCAGTTGTTGATCTTCAGACTTTAGTCTTCAGCTGTTGAAGTCTTCAGTACTTTAGTCTTCAGCTGTTGAAGTCTTCAGACTTTGTTAAACAGTTGATCAAGTCTTCAGCAGTTGTTGTGATGTCTGTGGGACTTAGAGGTTTTTCTGATCAGGCTCATTGGTTCTTTTGGTCCAACAAACTCCCCCTGAACCAATGCAGCCAAAACCTCTAAACTTATTAAAGATGACCCACTTATTATGGCAGAAAGATTTGGTCTTTTTGTCTTCTAGATGAGCTCAGAAGTGACCCATGTAAGCACAGGCCTGGGAAGAAGTCTCAATGATCTGTTTGGCAAAGGATGAATGGGAACTCTGTCTTGGGGAACTGGACACAGAGCTGTTACCCCATCCATGAGATCTACTTCCCAACAATGAGTCTGTATGACTCCCTTGTATAGGCCTCAAGGAAGGTTATCTGTTCCTCCATGGTAAGCTCTTCAGCTCCTCCTTCAAAAAGTGATTCTGGCCCATAATATTCAGATAGGTATTTGACCTGTTTCCCATTATTGAGTTCCGCAGTTGTTATTACTCTATAAGCAAATTCATCTGGGTGATTACCCTCTAAGAACAACTGGAGTTCATTCTTTCTAACTTCCTCAAGCCTCTTATATACTAACCCCTTTTTCACCATTTTATTTTCCAGCATCTTTTGTGGGGTCAGTTAGCTTTATAGGCTTTCTTGAAGTCATCTAGGATTTCCCAGGGTGATACTACAAAGACCAGTGAGATAACTTCATCTACAATCTTCTTCACTTGGCCAATGTATCTCTGTGGAATGTTTTTCTTGTGAATCCTATGAGACACCCTGGGATCAGGCCAAATCCTCACTCTCTCCTTTTGATATTGAAATGTATGTTTAAGAGTGTATAACCTGAGAGCGTGCTTCTTCATTTTGATGATTGAAGATGTGGTAGCATATGCTTTGTCAACTCTCCTCAACAATTCCCCATCATGTTGTTTATGAAGCTCTTCTTCTTCTAGCTTCACTTTCACAATTTGTCTTTGAGTTTCAGGAGTAATTGTTGGGAGGTGACTTGTGGCCTTAGGCAATTGTATAATAGCTGAGATTGGCAGCCTATCTTCATCTTCATCATTATCTTCTTTTTCTTCTTCTAGCCTTAATACCCTTCTCTTCCTCTTCTGGGGTACATCATCGGCTATTGGTTTTGAGGGTAAGGGAGTTGGTTTGGTGGGTTGTGGTTGTGGTGGTTTTTGGGGTAAAGGTATTGTTTTAGTGGGTTTTAGTGTGGGAATTTTGACATGCTATTCTAGCATTTTGGATATGAGTTCGGCTTTAGATTGCTTGACTAGTTCAGTCCTGCTCCCAGCACCAGCTTCGTTTAAGGCTTCAATAACCAATCCTTTTGTGTATACTTCAGACGAACAGATCTTGGTGGTTATTGCCAAGATGTTGTCCCTGGACCATGCCTTGATTTCAATCAATGATCTACCAAGATACTTCGCTATGAACCTGATCATGATTTCTAGCCTTTCCCTTTCCAACACATCATAACTTTCCCATCTAGCTTGGATTTCTTCAATCTCTAGTCTTCTGATTTCTTAGTCAAGTTTTTCAGTGTCGTGACCTTGCCTAAACAACTGATCAATGATGTTATCCATTGATCGGCTGTGTTCGGCATCAGTCTTCTTCACCATTGTCTCTAAGTCAGTCTCCTTTTCATTCTTCCTTTTTTTGTATGTGACATGAAAGTCTTTAGTACTTTCAGTCACTTTCTCCATGTCAGCATCCTTCACCTTCTCCTTCTCAGTTTCTTTCCTATCTTCAATCCTCTTTCTTTTTGCTTTCACTAACTGAATCTCCCCTTTGTTGGTTGCATTGGTTGCAAGGGGTTGATTGTCAGAAAGCCTTTTGCTCACAGCATCCTCTATCAAGGGTTGTATAACTGAGGGAAGCCTCTCATCAAGGGTTTTAAGCACCATATCAGTGATAGTTGATGTGATGAGAGGTAAGGAATGTTGAAAGATAGCAGCTATTTGCTCAGGGGAGTTCTGTTCCTAAGAAATAATACCAGAAGCAGAGGCAGGTGGCTGAGTGTTTTGGAGTGGCTCTATGTATGGGAGACCTTCAGAGGAAGGTGCCATCTGTGGGTTTTGAGGGGTAGATGGTCTTTGATCCTGAGAAATTTTGGCAAGCAGCTCTTTGAGTCTGCTCACCTCATCCTCGAGGATGGTGTTTTGGGCTAAAACATCATAAAAGAAGCCCAGGTCATCATCAGTGTTTACTAAATCACCTGACCTCCTGATAGAATCAGGATGAACATGCTCTGAGTGTAGATCAGTAGTAGCATGTGCCCCTTGGTCATGGTACTAGGGACTTCCTGCCTCAGGACCATGTCCTTCATCGGCAGTTGCCTCTGGTGAGGTCTTATGGATAGTACCAAATTCATCCTGATCATTTGCTGAAGCAGGAGAAGTGGCAGCCTCACCAGAAATTCGAATCTCCGTTTCTACACTTGGAGATTGAATATGGTAACCCCTGTGCTTGGGGTGTCAGAAGCACTTTGGTCCTCCCCCTCAATGGTTGGGGCTATCCTAGTTTTGGGTGGTATCTGGGGAGGAGGGGAGAAATGCAACTGAGTCAACTTTGGCAATTATGATGGTAGGACTTTGGGGGGCGGTTGTAGTGGGAGAGGGTGTGAAGGCAGTATGCACCCGGGGAGAGTGGTGCGTTTCAATGGCAACCTCCTCAAGTGAGGAAGGTTCCAGATGTATAGGTGCCCCAGAGGTGGTTGCTACAACCTCCTGTTGAGAGGAAACCTGAGCGGTTGAGGGTGAGTGAGTACGTGTATCTACTGGGGGGTTATGACCAGTAGATATAACCTGCGTTTGTGTTGCAGGGGCATCCTCAGGGACTCATTTCCCTGAGTAGCCTTTTTGGCTTTCTTGTGTTTGGGTTTGGTGGGGACATTGGATTTGGAGGTGGTGGCTGTGGGTTCCAGCTGCGTGGGTTTTCGCACACTTGGCAGCCAGTTTGAGTGACTGGTCTGAGTTGTGCCTGGAGTATACTTCAGGCAATACAGCCTGGCAGGGACTCCAAGGCCAACAAGTCCCTCACTTTCAGCTGGTTTACTATAATGGCCATTAGGAACCGAGGATATAATATCCATCGGTTAGCTATAGGCTTGGAGGCCATATCCTTGAGTTCAAGAAATAATATTTCAGAAAAATTTAAGCTTTGTTGGTCAAGGATAGAGAATAATACCTGCTACCACCTCATCGACATTTGATCCCAAGAAGAAGTCTTAGGAGCTAAGCATACATTCACCATATGAAAAATTAGTCGTTCCGCATCATGGAAATGCTTCTTCAGGATGGTAGAGGCGCTGAGGTTACCCTGGTATCCATGTGGGGCAAATGATAGATCAGTGGTGCCCTTGGATACCCGTGGGGAAGTGGCATCATCCAGTTGTAGGGTTTGGCGAAGGATTGCTGGAGTGATGACCACCTGACGGTTGTTGACGAACGACTGGAGAGAGTCGGTGTCATTCTCCCTGTGATGAGGGTGACGTTCGTCCAGAACTGATGGAGGGATTCGGCATGAATGGTAGGATTTAGAAGGAAAGCCGTTTTGTATGGAGAGTTGATCATTAGATCAATGGCATTATCAAACTTTGTCCAGAAGGGTGATTTGGTAAGGTAAGCAACACAGTTGTGTCGTGGTTTAAGCTTCATGTTCGCCATTGATGTGAGAGAAGGTTCTGAGTTTTTGAACGTTAGGTTTGATGATGAAGCTCTGTAAGATAAGGTATTTATAGGGTACGGGTTATAAAGCAACTGAAGGGTTTGGTATGAGTCATCAGTAGTTTTAAACGACTGATGACGTGGTATTAACCTTCAGAGGTTGAAACACTGAAGTCTTGGTTTTAGGCATCAGTAGTTATAAAACTACTGAAGACCATGGTTTTAGCTTCAGATGTTGGAAACAACTGATAACTTGGTGTTAGTCATCAGTAGTTATAAAACTACTGAAGACTGGTTTTGTCATCAGTTTGTTTAAGATGAAGCAGCAGTTTTAGAAACAAATGAAGAGAAAATTCTCATCAGTAGTTTTCGTCAATTCATAGCTTTTCAGTTGTTTCATACTGTCCTCAACACTTACTCATCAGTCTTTTTGGCTGTTTTTTAGTTGTTTCATAGGACATCAGTACTTATCTGTTTGTACTTATATCAGTAGTTATGACTGTATCAGTTCTTGTAACAGAATCAGTACTTATATTGTGATATGGTTACAAATGATCATCAGTACTTATTTACTGAGATCATTAGTAGTTATCACTTATTCTAGCTGCAGCATACCAAGCTTAACACTAGGTTTTGGAAAGTCGAACTATCCAAAGGCTTAGTAAAAATGTCTGCAAGCTCATCAGCACTAGGCACAAACTTTGGATCAATCAGACCTTTTTCAAAACAGTCCCTAATAAAATGATGTCTGATCTCTATATGTTTGGTCCTAGAGTGCTGGACAGGATTCTTGACGATGCAAAGAGCTGAAGCACTGTCCATTAATAATGGAGTCTTAGTCTCTGTAATGCCATAATCCAAAAGTTGGTTCTGAAGCCAGAGTACCTAAGAAGTACAGCTTGCAGCAGCAATGTACTCTGCTTCAGCATGGATGTAGCAACAATGTTTGTTTCTTACTCTGCCAAGAAATCAAACAGTGCCTAGGAATTGACATCCACCAGAAGTTGACTTTCTGTTTAACTTACACCCTGCATAGTCACTATCAGAAAATGCAACCAATTTGCAAGAGTGTCCAGTGGAATACCATAAACCTAGAGATTGTGTACCTTGCAGATATCTAAAGATCCTTTTGACTGCAATCAAGTGAGACTCTTTAGGAGCAGCCTGAAATCTAGCACAAACACACGTTGCAAACATGATATCTGGTCTAGAAGCTGTTAAGTACATCAAGGACCCAATCATACATCTGTAAAGTGTTTCATCAACACCTTACCTTTCTGATCTGCATCCAGTTGTGTGGTGTTGCACATGGGAGTAGAACAGGGCTTACAATTTTGTAAATCAACTTATTCAAAAGATCTTTTGTATATTTAGACTGATGAATGAAAGTCCCATCAGCCTTTTGTTTGATTTGCAATCCTAGAAAGAACTGTAATTCTCCCATTGCACTCATTTCAAACTTCTTATGCATTAAATTGGTAAAGTCATCACACAACTGGGGATCAGAGGATGCAAAAATAATATCATCAACATAAATTTGAACAAGTAACTTATGCTGATCCACCTTCTTAATGAATAAAGTTTTATCTATGGAGCCTGTAGTGAAATTATTTTGAAGAGAAAATTTGATAATGTCTCATACCAGCTCTAGGAGCTTGTTTCAACCCATAAAGAGCCTTATCAAGCTTGTATACCCAATCTGGATGTTTATTATCCTCAAAACCTGGTGGTTGACACACATAAACCTCTTCTTTTATTTTACCATATAAAAATGCACTTTTAACATCCATTTGAAAAACTTTTAAATTGTGAAATGCAGCATAGGCTAAGAACAATCTAATTGCCTCCAGTCTGGCTACAGGGGCAAAGGTCTCATCATAATCAATACCTTCTTCTTGTGAAAACCCCTAAACAACCAGTCTGGCCTTGTCTTTAACAATAAGCCCATTTTCATCTGTTTTGTTCCTAAACACCCATTTAGTGCCTATTGCACACTTACCTGGGGGTAGAGGAACCAGTTCCCACACTTGCTGTTTCTTGAACTGAAGTAGCTCAAGCTGCATGGCTTCCACCCATCCATTGTCTCTCAAAGCAACATGATAGTTCTTTTGCTCTTGCTGACTGATGAAAGAGCATAGAAGCACAAGTTAGACAATTGACTTCTGGTTGAGACGCCAGCATTGATACCACTAATGATTTGAGACATGGGGTGATTCTTCAGCTCTTGGTGCACAATAAGATCAGTGCAAGTGTTTGTAGCCGTTCAGCATCAGCAGATGTTGATTCAGATTCTTGAAACCAAGTATTAGATGGCCATCAAACGATGTAGAGGAATCAGAAATCTCATTAGCATTTGTTATGGATGGAGCTGCTGAAGGTACAGGAACATCAAGTTTAGCAGACTCAGGCAGTTGGTCACTGAACTTGAAAAGGTGAGTACTGATATCATCATCATCTTCAGTACCACCAGGTGGAAGACTTGCTGCAGAAGATGATTTATCCACATGATCTGTAACAGCTGGAGTTTGATAAGGAGCATATTGCAGTATGTCAAGATCAAACAACTCCACAGGGTTTTGTGGAATTTTATCCTTAGGAGATTCATTGAATTTCACATGCAAGGTTTCTTCAACTATCTTTGTTTGTAGTTTTAGACTCTGTAAGCCTTGCAAGTGGATGAATAACCTACAAAATACCCTGCATCCCCCTAGGATCAAATTTGTGGAGTTGACCCTTTGTGTTGAGAATGAAACAAGGACATCCAAAGGCTCTGAAGAATGAAATCAAAGTCCAAATGATGTAGAACTTCATATGGAGTCTTCATCAACCTCTGATTTACTAACACTCTATTCTGCACATAGCAAGCTGTATTGACAGCTTCAGCCAAAAGGTCAAAGGCAAACCAGAGTCAGCCAACATGGACCTTGCAGCTTCAATTAAAGTCCTGTTCTTTCTCTCCACTACTCCATTTTGTTCTGGAGTCCTTGGGATGCTAAACTGCCTTTTGATTCCTTTTGAAAGAAAAAAATCATCAAGTGTATGGTTTCTGAATTCAGTACCATTGTCACTCCTTATACACTTGACTGATAGGGAATACTGCTTCTCAACATACATCACAAAGTTTGTAATCTTCTGAGCAACCTCATCCTTTGAATGTAGAAAGAAAGTCCATACGAATCTAGAGTAATCATCCACAATTACCAGACAGTATTTCTTCTTTGCCATGCTCATCACTCTCACAGGACCAAATAGATCCATGTGTTTGTGTTTTTTTCCTTTCAAACAAGCAGTGCAGGCTTCATCACAGTGGAACTCCTTTATTGATAAACCTCTCACTAACGATTGTGGATCAGCTGATTCATGTTTCTGAGATTGACATGACCCGCCTTCTATGCCATAGTTTAGATTCCTGAAGAGAGGCTTTGGAGAACAGGCATGGATGACCCTTCAAATCAATCTTCTTTGACAAATCCATGGCATACACTCTTCCGATCCTGTTGGCCTTCAGGAGAGTATGTTCATCCATTACCTTGTCAATCAGCCTCAGAACTTGGGAAGACAGAATCCTAGTTTTGGCTTGTGAAAAGTGCAACATGCCCTTTATCACACATCTGACTGACACTCAGCAGATTATACTTGAGATCCTCCACATGGTTGACATCATCAAACCGGATTTGTCCATTAGACACATATCCTTTCCCAATGATGTAGCCTCTAGCATCATTTCCAAATGAAACAAATCCCTTCTTTCCTTGAGAGTAGTCATTAAGAAGAGAACTGCTCCGAGTCATATGCATAGATCCTCCACTGTCCACATACCAGATGCTCCTTTGGCATGTTGGAGAACCCTGCATAAAAGAAAACTAGTTAGATTTTGAGACCCAACCTTTTTGGTTTTGGGTCTGTTTTCATCAACAGATGCAACCATAACTTGTTTCTTATGATTAACAGCTGATGAAGAGATGGTGCTGAAATGGATTCCTTGATTTGGGCTTGGAAAGCCTTTTCAGTGATTTGATCACAGGTGCATCTAGTTGGTTAACTCTCCCCAACAAATGCTGAACCATCATAACAAGTTGTGTCTGATTTGTAGCCAAAGCTTTCAGCTCTTGTGACATATCAGTGCTTGTGTTTGATGAGTTACTGTGATCCACCATTTCCTCCTTGAATTAACAGACTTAGTCTGATGTTTATCATGTGGAGCACCATCAGCGGTTTTGTGATGAACCTTATCCTTCTTTTTGGATTTGGTTGAACGCTTGGGTTTATCACAATGGAATGATTGCGGTACAAACTTGGTCTCAAACTCAGTTTTCATTTCATCCATCTGGATTTTATTAAGCTTATCTTTGTTGAGTTTGGAACCCTTTCTGTACCAACATTCATCAAAAGATGATTGAATCTACCACATATTTTACATGGCTTATTCTTCATCTTGGATTGATCAACTGCTGATGTGGAAACTACTGAAGGTGTGCTCTTTAGTATTTTCCTCCTTTTAATAATTTTGTTCAGTACTGAAGAATCTGTAACAACTAAAGAGTTGTTCTTCAGCTGTTCATTGTCAACAGTTGTTAATCCATTTATTTCAGCTGATTTGAAATGCTTTTCAGTTGTTGTAACTTGCCCTTCAGTACTTAAGTTACTTTGAGGGACAACATATGAAATACTCTGCTTCATGTGCTTATCTGTAGTTAACCCATCAGCCAATTGACTTGCTGAGCTATCAACCCTTATTTCATCTCGTGATTTTGGGAGATCTTGAGGATGATGCACATGATATGTGGTTTGGAGATTGCTTACACTTTCAGATTTTACTATTGGTTTTGGAGTAAAATCTGTTGGAGGTGCAAAATGGTGTAACCAATTCCAAACTTCACATTCGAAGCAGATTGCTTATTGAGCAGCATTTCAAATCCCTTGCAGGATGACACCTAGTGGTCACACTCAACTTGGGTAACTGTAAGTTTTTCTTTGAGTTCCTTATGGTTCTCAAGAATGACCTCTAACTTAGCCTTTTCATCATTTAATTGACATTTAAGCTTATAAATCTCATCATCTTTGTCCTTAAGGACAGACTCATATTCAACTTTTCTTTTGGAAATAGTTTGCTCAAGCTCTAGATTTTGATTAATTACAGCTACGTTTGCTTCTCTAATAGAGACAAATGCATCTATGCAAGATTCAGAACAAAGCTTGGCCTTAGCCTCAGAGGATACCTGGTTACCTGTGAAGAAGATGCATTGGAGCATGAACCCTCAGTAGATTCTAGGGCCATGAGAGCTAGATTCCCAAAAGGATGTTCACCACCATGTTGACCATCACCAGTAAATAATTGCTCAGTACCAGAGAGATCATCTGGTAAACTGCTCCAGTCAACATTACCAGGGGTGAAAAAGCTATGATGAGGTTGTGATTGAGATGGTAGAGGCTCAGGTAATGCTTGTGGTTGTTGTGCAGTAGGAACTTGAACTGGATTTGGCTGAGGCATGTAATAGCAGGGATACGGATATGACATTGGACCCTGAGGGACAAAATATGCAGGCGAAACAGGTTGTGAATGATGACCAGAACTAGCAGATGTTGCCCCCTGTTTTGTGGACTAGTGCTTGGAAAAGTCACAAAGGTGCAGAGGAGTTAAATCCAGATGATCTACACTCTCTTGCAAAGTGTCCAAGCCTTTGGCATTTGTGACACCTCAACTTACTCTTGTTAAAACCAACTTTGGTTTTGCCAGAGAGTCCTGGAAATTTCCTGCCAGTCCTCTGTAGAACTTCTGAGATCTGATATTAATCAAGGTCATTTGGCTCAGAATATCCATCTCTTCTAGATCATCATCAGCTATTCCTTTCAAATCATCCATGATAAACATAAATTATCACTATTACAGCCTGCGTGACTATCAACACCAACGAATGCATGATCTGAACAGTTTGAAGAGAAATCTATATGCTCATCATAATTACTTTCAGATGCAGCATATTCTGACTCATGACCAACCAAGGAGTGTTCCCTGGTACAAAGTCATCAGTGAGCTTTCCTGATGATGCCAGTTTCCTTTTCTGCTCTATCTCTCTCTCAAATGTAAGCAGTTTCCCATGAAGTTGAGTGAGAGATAGTTTATCCAGATTTGCACTCGAGCGTAGGACAATAGTGTATGTGTCCCATCTCTCAGGCAGTGATCTAAGGAATCTGTTGTTCATCTGGCTATTCGTATATTCATGTTTGACCATTTTTAGCTCAGAGATCAAACTGGACAAACGCTTAAACTGTTGAGTCAGTGTCTCACCCTTCCTGTGAGAGAATGTTCATATTCTTGGGCAAGGATTTCTCTGTTGTTTGCTAAGACCTCATCAGTTCCACCGAATTGTTCCTTCATGCCTTCCAAAGGTCATGAGCAGTTTCATGATGCATAAGCCCTGAATAGATTTCATTCGGCAGTGCCATGGCCAGAATTCCATGGGCTTTAGCATCAATCTCAAACAGCTTCCGATCTTCATCTGAGTATTGTTCCTTCTTCTTCGGAACCATTTGATTGGTTTCCGGATTGTTCACCATAGGCTTATGTGGACCATGTACCACTGATGCCCAACAACCTGAACTGTTAACAGACAGGTGATGAAGCATTCTTCGTTGCCATATGTTATACTCGTCCTAACCAGCATCGGAGGCTTGGTTGAAGAACCGGTATTGTGAGGGTCATTAGAAGGAGTAGTCATTCTCAGATTCACCAAAATCAATTAAGTTTTAACAGATTTAGAACAGAACACAACAACCAAATTGAACCAGAGAAAACAAAAAGCAATAAAACGAAAGTAGCAGAAATTCAATTCAAACTATAACCAATTCTTGCAAATATGCTAATTCAATCAAATGCAGATATCGATTAGCAGTTTCAATGATCAATTGTTAGATAGATCAATGATTAACCTGCTCTGATACCAATTGTTAGGATCAGTGATCTACGTTTGATTGATTAGAGAGTATTGCAGCGGAAATCAAACAATGAATTAGACAATTCACAAGAATACAGTTGATATTCAAAGTAAGAGCAAACGATTATAGAAAGAATTCTGCAAATCAAAATTTCATTCAATACGCGCTTTCGTGGTGGCAAAATGTCACACATACAATCAGGTCAATCATCCCTTATATAAGAATGTCGTGGTGGAACATTCCTTTATATAGGAGATGTGACATCTGCTGATGTCATTTGATAGTGACATCTAACAGAATTATTCAGACTACTGAAAGTTAACACAACTACTGAAGATGTCAAAACAGCTGACATCTTCTTACAAAAATACTAAGTGTTAACTATCACTACAACTACTGAAAAGAAACTACTGAAACTACAACGACTGAAGAACATGCTCTTCAGTCGTTTTACAGATACTGAAACTAAAAGAGAAACTACTGAAAGGAACCATCACAACAACTGAAGAATGCTTCTTCAGCTGTTGTAACAAACTCTGAAGGCTTCAGTACTTGTACTTGAACTTCAGCTGTTGTCATCAGCTGATGTCTTCATCTTTGTACTTCAGCTGTTGATCTTCAGTACTTTGTCTTCAGCTGTTGATCTTTAGACTTTGGTCTTCAGCTGTTGAAGTCTTCATACTTTAGTCTTCAGCTTTGATCTTCAGACTTTAGGTCTTCCTGTTAAGTCTTCAGTACTTTAGTCTTCAGCTGTTGATCTTCAGACTTTGGTCTTCAGCTGTTGAAGTCTTCAGTACTTTAGTCTTCAGCTGTTGAAGTCTTCAGACTTTGTCAAACATTGATCAAGTCTTCAGCAGTTGTTGTGATGTCTGTGGGACTTAGAGGTTTTTCTGATCAGGCTCATTGGTTCTTTTGTCTAACACTTGAAGGTCTTCTTAGCTCAAATCTTGTCAGATCACCTGTATTTGAATTTTTTGTAGATCCTGAAACATTTCACAATTTGTAAAACAAGTGGTAACCAATCAAGATCAAATAACAATCCGGACCAGAACCAGCAACACAGGGTGTGTGTTCATTGAAAGTCACATTGGCTGACTCCTCAACATTCTAGTCTGAGATTGTATACTCTATTAGCCTTAGCTTGAGAAAGTATCCAATAAAGTGTCCATCATTTGATTTCTTAGCAAACTTGGCAATTGATCTTTGGTATTCAAGATGTGCAAGGACAACCAAATGACTTGAGAAAACCAATGAAAGGTTTCCTCTTGTGCCAAAGTTCATAAGGAGTCTTCCCATGAGTCTTAACTACTAAAACTCTATTCCGCACATAGCAGCAGTGTTGACTGCCTCTGCCCAGAAGGTGATGGGCAGCTTAGAGTCAGATAGCATGGTTCTTGCAGCTTTAATCAGTGTCCTGCTTCTCCTCTCAACAACACCATTTTGCTAAGGAGTCCTGGGAGCACTGTATTGTCTTGTAATACCCTTTTCATCACAGAATGTGTGAAGGAGTTGGTTCTTAAATATAGTTCCTTGATCACATCTTATGATCTTGAGCTTGTGATCAGATTGATTCTCAATCTTTAAGATGAATTCTTCAGAATCTCAGGAGTCTCGTCCTTAGTTCTAAGGAAGAAAACCCAGGTGAATCTTGTAAAGTCATCTGTGATCACTAAACTGTAAGAGGTCCTTCCTAAACTCATTACACTGGTGGGGCCAAAAAGATCCATATGTAACAAGTGTAGGGTGTAGTGATGGAGTTCCTTTCCTTAGGCTTGTGAGATACCTTATATTGCTTCCCTTTCAGGCATGCAACACAATGGTCATCACTTGTAACTCTTTCTTTGGTATTCCAGTTACCAAATCATGCTTAATCAATTTGTTCATGTTCTTAAAGTTTATATGGCACATTCTTTTATGCCATAGGAAAGACTCTTCACATTAGCTTTAGACAGAAAGCATAAAACTTCTCCAGAGAGAGATGTTTCTTGCAAATCCATCTTGTAGGTGTTCCTTTTCCTAGCGGCTCTAAGCAGGATATGCTCATGAGGAATGACCACACCAGGCTTAAGAACAATGCATTCATGCTCAGTAAAGAGCATGTTATGACTCTGATCACAAAATTGAGATACACTCAGAAGATTGTATCCAAGCTCCTTGACAAAGTTTACCTTTTCTATGTTGAGCTTACCATTTGTGACCTTGCCCCTTCCAGAAATGTAACCACCTTCATCTCCTCCAAAAGCAACTAGTCCTCCATCAGTCCTTTCAAAGTTCTGGAGTAGTGACCTATTTCCTGTCATGTGCCTGGAACAGCCACTATCAATGATACAAGCATTTTTGTTTATCTTTAGCTGTCCTGCACAAAGAAAATGATTAGTTACATTTGGAAACCCAAGCCTTGCTTGTCTTGGGCTCATTAACAGAAGGTAATTCAACAGTAATAGGTCCTATGGTTGTACTAGGATCTTGATCTGTTGTTGATGGAGAATTCTCAGTCACTTGGTCTTTCTTAGACTTCCACACCACCTTTGGAGTCTTGGACTTGACCTTCAAAAATTTGGAAGCTTTGATGACTGATCCTTCGGAAGATTCTGCAGACACTGCAATAGACTTTAGTGCTTCGGAAGAACTCCTTTCTTTCGAGACCAACTTCTCTTCAGAAGGTAATTTTCCACTTGCCTTCTTCTTAGATTTGGAGCTTCTGAGGGAAACAGATTTTCCTTTCGAAGCTTGAATCTTCTTGAGACCCTTTGAAGTATTTTTTTGGTCATATGGACAGTACCTTTAGGATTGTATGGACAATCCTTAGCAATATGAGTGGTGCTATCACACATGACACAATTCATCTTCTTCTTCACAAGAGTCTTTTCCTGAGAACAAGACTGTCTTTGGTCACATCTCTTCTCCACCTTAATCTTTGTAGATGCTGAGACAGTCCTCTTGGGTTGAGAACTGTGCTTGGAGTTTGATGGTCCAGGCTGTGTAGCTGTGGTACACAGCAGATCAGTCGTCTTGTTATTGAGATGAGTTGAATAAGAACCGAAACTCTTAGCAGAGGAGTTTTGGTTGATGTCTTTAGTCCCTACCACTTTAAACTTGCAAAGATTAAAACTTACTTCTGCTGAGAATCAAAAGTAGCCTTGATCTCTTCAGCCTTCCTTGCCTTTCTTTTGCTCTTTCTGATCAAGTTCTTTCTCATGGACTTGGTCATCACAGTCCACTTTTTCTCCTCAGAATGATAGTGACCCTTCTTGGAATCCTCCTCTTCACTCTTCTCAGAGGAATTCTTCACTATCTCTTCTTCATCCTCTTCACTCATAGGATCTATGAGAGGAAGCTCATCTTCATAAGTTCCACACCAAGGAGATCTTACAGACAAGATTGTGTGTGGAGGAGCTATCTTATTGGATCCCAATCCCTGCCTGTTTTGATAGCACACTTTGTTGTGTAGGGATGAGGATATCATTTTCTTGAAGGTCTCTTCTTCAAGAACACTCTTCTCTGCCCTAGCTTTGCTGATCATAAGCTCAGCCTGGCACTTAGTTAACTTGGTTATGAGATCTTTGATTGAGTCCTAAAATATGTGTGTTCATGTGTTAGAACTGAAATGGTTTTCTCAAGCTCCTCTATCTTTAGTTACAATCATTTTCAGACTTTCTAAAATTAGATTTTAAAATGTTTAAGGACTCAAGGTCATATCTTATCTCTAGGTTATAGGACCTGTATCTATTAACTTTTGCAATGCATTCAGGAGTACAGAGATGTGCCAATACCTTGGCTTCATCATGATCTGCCATTAATGCTTGGTTAGGAAAAGCATCTTCCACCTGAAAGCTCCAGTCAAAGCCTCCTCTTTAATAGTAACAGCAGCCTGCTGCTTTGACTTCTCATTCTGGAGAGCTTTGTTAGTGTAGTTTGGTCTGGACTGTGTTTGGCCACCATTTGCTCTAGGTGCCTTACACTCTCTAGCAAAGTGGCCCATCAAGTTAGAGTTATAACAGTTGACTTTGCCTTTGTCCAGGCCAAACTTTCCACTGGTTGCATTGCTTGGGAACTTCCTTCCAGTTCTCTTGTAGAACTTTTTGGCTCTGTGAGTGAGAAGAGCCATCTGCTGGACTATTTCCATGTATTCCAGATCATCTGGATGAATACAGTCCAGGTCTTCAAGAGTGAAAAGAGAGTTGCCACAGATCATCTGGATGAATACGTACTTGACCAGATGGTAGCGGACATAGGTTCCATACCTTCTGTCTCTTGAATTGAGGCAGCTCCTCTTGCATCGATTCAATCTAGCTACTGTCTTTCAAGGCATCTTCTACCTTCTTAGGTTTTATCTGAGATAGAAAGCATGAGTACAAGCAGACATTCCCTTGATGAGTCTGTCCTCTTGTTCTCACACCTTCAGTGACATCCCCTATGATGTTCTCAGTTGGATGAGTGTTGTGAATCCTATGACGAGGAATCACTTCCAGTTGCAAAGCAGTGTCTTCCGAAGGTTAAATGGCTTCAGAAGAGTAAGTACTTCCGAAGCCACTTATACTTCGGAAGAGGTTGCTTCTTCCAAGGCTTGGAGACTTCTTTTTTTCATCATACTTCGGAAGTGGTCTTTTCTTTATTCTTCTAAGTCTTGAACTTCGGAAGTATGCACTTTCCTTCAGAAGTAGAGTTCTGTCTTCGGAAGTTGATCTTTCATTTTGTCTTCAAAAGAATTCTACAACCTTCAGAAGTTCCATGCTAAGCTTCGGAAGCCTTTTTTTTTTGAACTTAAAGAGAGAATATGATTACAATTAATAATGTTTTGTCAAGTTACATCAAAATAGAAGGTAGACGGGCAACAAGCTGAAGCCTTTTGCATGCAACATCAAAATAACTTAAGTGACATAGTTTTGGTTGCATTAGCCTTCTTCTTTATCCAACAAGACTCCATATGAACTATTTCATAAAAGGAAGCCTTTGATTGATTTATTATGGCCTTTTAGATGCTTGTGCACTTTACTAAATACCCAGGCACAAAAGATGAAATATGCTGTTGTGTGTAACAAGTGTTACTTTGTTTGCTACTCCTCCTCTCAGAAAGTTATCGGGTGTATAACAAGAGAACCATATTGCGAAAGAGTCTTTCTATGTTGATTGGCAAAGAATCTAATTCCTCTCATGTCCGATGAAAACCTACTTGGTTCTTTGACTCCAATACAATTTTCAACTCATTTAATCTTCTAGTTTTTTTATGATGCGTCTACTTCTAATGTTCAAACAAACATCATTCCTTGAGATCCTCTATCTATCATTCCTTCTATTCATCAAGCTCCTCCTCATTCATCACCTGACAATGCTACATGTGTTGAGATTGCATCTTCCTCATCATCCTTTGACATTCCACCCCCATCTGTTTCCGCATCTCTTCCCTTGTCACCTATATCTACCTCCTCTTAATTTGTCCCATCCACATCACCAATTGAGTCTCCCCAACCACCTTCTTCCCCATTATCTACCCACCAACAACCTATCAGCCCACCTTCTTCAATTACCCTACCCTTAACCACTGATGTCAAAACCCTGAAAGTCGACCCCCATGATAACATTATATGATCCATCACTGATGTAGTACGGACACAGAGTCAATACGACTTGATTAATATATGCCTATTCCTCTTGTTTTATATCCCAAATCGTTCTAAAGAATATTCATGCAACTCTTCAGGATTCTTGTTGGGATGAATTATTGATACATTATGTTCCTAGTTTTTGTTCTTATTGTAAAAGTCTTTCATTTCTTACACCTGTGTAATGTAATTATTTAATGAAATATGATATGCGTTTCATGTTTACTTATCTTTGAATATTTCACATTATTACTGTATTTGATATAATTTGTATGTTTGAATATCTTATATAGGTTTGAGGTTGTTGTACATAGTTCTTAGTCAATAATGATTGAGAAATGTGATCAACAAGTCAAGTGATTATTCATGCTAATGGACCACACTTATGAACCATAACCATGAATGAGTCATACTAATGAACCATCGCATGACTAAACCAAGAGACCGGATCAGTCGTATGATTGAGACATAAGATTGACTCAGTCGCACGACTGAACCTTCATTCGTACGTATGACTTAATCGCATGACTCAGTCGCATGACCGAACCATACTAATGGTTCAGTTGCACGAATGGCAGCTGCAAACCTATAAATACAACTTATTCGTGGAAAACCAGAACACTCTCAGAGAAACTTTGAATATACATAAACGCTAACTATCCATAGCGTCCAGAGCACCCAATCCAACTTCAAAGTTCATTCTTGATCAAATTCTACTCATTCTTAAGGTTTGTTTCATCGTTAGATCGATCAGGTTATTGTTCTCACTGATTGGATCGCCAATCAAATAGGATTCCGCACTATTTGATCCGGTTTCACGCAGAATCCGGTAGTACTCTGTTCGTACACGGTCCTAACTAGTGGTATTAGAGCCTTGGCTCGTGATTTGCATGGATTCAATTAGTTTTTGGTGTTAAAACTCACGTTTTCAATCAAAAGAGTCACCACTTTGCTTCAAAAAGGTGTTTTCTACGTCTGCATGCATTAAAGTTTCGGTTTTTCATTATTCGGCAAATTTGGGTTCCTGAAAAACTCATATTCAGTGTCAAAGTGTCAAAGTATTTGATTTTATAAACACAACATCCTTCAGTCTCATGATTGGTCCATTCGTACGATCAAACTCATTCGTATACTCCATTCACCCGACTGACTAGTCGCATCTCTCATTCGCATGACTGAACAACACTAGTCCGTTAAGTCCATATGTCTTGTTCATACGCACGACTGAATCCAATCACATGATTGAATCCAATCGCACGATTGAATTCATTCTCATCCTTCATTCGCATGATTGACCCATTCATACAGCCCATTTGCACGAGTGAAACTATCCTGTTCTAAGTTTACCAAGTTTAAAGAAACGGAAGACCAATTTGCTGCTTTTACTGCTGGACAGGACTCACGCATCCAGAATCTTCTACTTCTGGAGAATGAGATAGGAAACCATAACAAACCGGCAAAGCTGTTAACATTGGATGAATACCCGCAGTGGAAACAATGGTTTAAAATCTACTTAAATGGAGTTAACCCAAATCTTTGGACATCCATTGAGACTGGTTACACAATACCAATTGGTGCTAATAGAGTCAAGTTGACCTTGGGAGGAATAAGCAAAGCCCAGAAGATTTTGTTTAATGCTAAAATGAAAGTATTTCCCTTGTTTACTCAGTCTATACATAAGGACATTTTTCATCAGTTCTCTGAGAATAAGCAGGCTAAGAAGTTATGGGAGGCTTTGGAAAAGAGATACGAAGGAAATGCAACTCTTAAAGCACTAAAGGCTAAAGCTCTTAAAAAGGAATTTGATTATTTTTCTCAATTGGGAATGAGAGTCTGGATGATATCATCAATCGGTTCTATCATCTGATGAGTGGCTGCACACTCATGGCGTGACCACATCCAAGGAAGATAAAGTTTCTAGCTTTGCTGATGGTCTGCCAGATAAATGGGATCCATTTGTGTCAAATCTGAGACAAAACAAAATTCTTGCTACTTTAGACATAAATAATTTGATAAGATCAAATGACTATATATCTGATGATTTGTAACACAATTCAATGAAATTCACACAAAGTAATCAAATCAAAACAAGATATCAATAAAATTCAAGTTTTCATTCATATCAAGCTAAGACAATTACAAGCATGAAAAACATATTCGAATATCTTGTGTATTCTTTTTATCTACGTGCAAATCTAAGCTATTTATACTCAAAACACAAAGTAAATGAACTAACAAATTACAGAAATAGTCCCTATACTATTTCAAAATATCAAAAGACAAATAAAGACAACATGTTAATCTTTCTTAGAGCACTTAACAATACTCCCCCTAAGATTGACATGGTCTTCAGACTTCAAAATCAATATGATTAATCCTTTTTCAGAGTTATCTTTATGAAAATGATATTGAATTTCAATATGTTTTGTTTTTGAGTGTTGAACAAGATTAGTTGTTATGAATATAGCAGCTGTGTTATCAATATAGATTGGTGTTTCAAGAAAGTTGAATCCATAATCTAGTAATTGATTTTGCAACCAAAGGATTTGAGAACATCCTGCTGATGCAGCAATGTACTCAGCTTCTGTAGTTGAAACAGAGACATTTGTTTGTTTCTTGCATTGCCATGAGACTAATTTGGGACCAAGAAATTGACACCCACCTGAAGTAGATTTTCTATCTTGACAACATCCACCATAATCACTATCAGTATATCCATATAATTCAAAGTTTCCCTCGTAAGGATACCAAAGCCCTAAGGCTGGTTTACCTTTGAGATACCTGAATATTCCTTTGACAACAATTAAGTGGGATTCTTTCGGGTCTGATTGATACCTAGCACATAAACAAAGAGCATACATATTGTCTGGTCTAGATGCAGTAAGATACATCAAATATCCAATCATTGAACTGTATAACGTTTGGTCAATATATTTTCCTTTTGGATCAGGTTCAATCTTGGTGTTAACATCTGCTGGAGTTCGTTTGGACTGACAGTCTTGCAACTTAAATTTCTTTAAGAGCTTGTCAACAAACTTTTCTTGATTGATGAAGATTCCATCTGTAGTTTGCTTGACTTGAAGTCCAAGAAAGAAGTTAATCACTCCCATAGAACTCATTTGAAATCGAGATTTCATTATTTCTTCAAATCATTGCACAATTTTGGACATGTAGAACCAAATATGATATCATCAACATACACTTGTACACATAAAAGATCATTATTGTCCTTCTTTATGAATAAAGCAGGATCAATTTTCCCTCGTGTGTATCCATGTTGGATTAAGTGTTGTGATAACGGCTCATACCAAATTCTAGGGGCTTGATGAAGTCCATATAAAGCTTTACTCAGTTTATATACTCGATGTGGAAATTGTGCATCCTCAAAGCCTGGAGGTTGCTTCACAAATACATCATCAGTAATTGGGCCATAAAAAATGCACCCTTTACATCCATTTGATACACCTTAAATTTCATGAATGAAGCATAAGCCAGAAAAACTCGAATAGATTCAAGTCTTGCAACTGGTGCAAACACTTCATCATAATCTATACCTTCTTCCTGTGTGTATCCTTGTGCAACAAGTCTTGCTTTGTTCCTTATTACAACACCACGATCATCAGTTTTATTTCTAAATAACCATTTCATGCCAATTACATTTTCTCCTTCAGGTAGATCCACCAAATCCACACTTCTTGTTTGCGGAATTGAAGTAATTCTTCTTGCATGGCTTCTATCCAACCATTGTCCTTTAATGCTTCGGTAACATTTTTAGGAAGAATTTGAGAAAGAAAACAAGAGTATAAGCGTACGTTTGCTTGTTCTGATTTACTCCTTGTTGTTCTCTCATACAATGAACCAATAATCTGAGAAATTGGATGATTCTTGTGAATACGAGATGTAGTAATCTCATCACATTGAACATTAACATCCAGATTTGTTTGATTCAAGTTGGAAAACTCATGTATCAAAGTAGAAGAATGTGGATTGAAGTTTGGAACATGAGTAGGTCAATTGAGAAAGTAATCAAAGTTACCTGTATCAACTACATCACCTAAAATGGATGATGTTCCAGACTCAGGTATGACTAACTCATTACCATCATTAGGAATATTTTGTGATTCTTCCTGAATAATTGACTCTGAATGATCTGAAACTGTATTTTCATGGCTTTTGAATTGATAAATCCTTGACAAATGATAAAAATGGGTAGTCTGAGCTTGAATCATCTGGGTCATCAGAATCTGAATCTTCACTAAAAGATCCAAGATCTCCTCTTGAGATCTTCTTATCTGTAGAATTAAGACAATTTGGTTGATCAAACAAATTGGATTGAAAAGAGTTTGATAATGAATCTAGATCAAATAACCATGCAGGACCATTTGAAACTGATGGAAAAGAATTTTCCACAAATTTAACGTTGAATGTTTCAAGGATTACATTCGTCCTAGAGTTATAGACTCGATAGGCTTTTGAAACTGATGAATATCCAACGAAAAATCCATTATCAGATTTTGTATCAAATTTTCCTAATTGATCACTTGAATTAAGAATCATAACAGGACAGCCAAATGATTTTAAAAAGTTTATGTTCGGTTTTCTGCCAAACATTAACTCATATGATTTTAAAGAGTTTTCTTTGAATGATGAAGTCAAGGCTGAAGATAGAATTGAAGATAGAGTCAGCAGTCAAGCTTGAAGATTTTGAAGTCTAAAGACCATGTCAATCTTAGGGGGAGTATTGTTAAGTGCTCTAAGAAAGATTAACATAATTTCATCTTGAAGTTAAGGGAGGAAGAACTACGTGTGTAATACAAGTCAAAGAAAGGATCCTATGTTCAGAATCCTTCACTATACAATTCAGTTCCAACTTTGGCTGTTTGAGGAGCACCATTACAAACGACGTTTGGGTCTAGCTCTTCTGCTCCTTCCCAAAGCAGTGCATCAAGAACCAACACGTTAGGGTCATCTGGAACCCAATACATAGTTCCTGATGAATATACTACAAAGTTAAAGACCAAGAATCTCGAAAATGTCACAGTAGAAGTTTCTAAAGAGCACATGGACCTTCTAGTGGCTGTTGTACAATCTTATGATGGTTTAATTGCTGGTATGATTAGGAATTGTCATCTTGCTGATGAGGACTATGAGTAAGTTGATGAAGCTAAGCTAGAAAGAATGGATATAATGTGGGCCTTGGCTAGTGCTGGCAGAAGAGCCAAGAAGTTTGTGAAGAAGACGGGGCAAAATCTAGTTGCCACCAAAGATACGACTTTTGGATTTGACAAAACCAAAGTCATGTGCTGCACTTTAAACAGGAGTGTGTAAAGCCAAAGAAAACTGGAAATGGAAATTTGTTTCCTGCATTCAACTGTCAAGACAAGGATAAGATTGGAACTTCATCTTCAAGTAAAGAGACAAAGGCTTTGACTGCTGAAGGTGATGAAGGTCAAGACTAGTGTTTCCGATTTGTTTCTGAGGGTGATCAAAACATTGCTTTTTTTGATGCATTGGATGATGGATTTGCAAGTGAAGGAGACATCATAACTAAAAAAATTTCAAATATCGAAGAAGCTATGGACGTTTTTGATCATCTGGTTGATGAAGAGTTTAGAGCTACAAATTCAGAATCTCCAGTCACCGAAGGGTCTGACTCTGATTTGATGGCTGATTCGACTGATTCCTCACAGGTAAGTTCTAAAGACCAATTATTTGAAAAACATGCTTGTACCGAATGTGACAAATTTAGGGAAAGCATTGATTTAAAATTTGCTAGGTTATTAGAACATAATGATAATCTAGTAAATGATTTACAACTATGCACTGAAGCAAATCGTGTTTTAAAAAAAATGAGTGCAGCTTCAAAGTAAAGATAGAACTTTCAGGGAAACAACTAAGAGAAACCGAGGTTGTTGCCTTAAATCAATCAAATGACATCAAGTTTTATTTAAACTCTTTGGAGGAAATTAAAAAGGAAAAAGTAGTTTTGAGGTCGAGGTTGGCTAGTTCTTCTCACATAGTTCTTCTAACATAGTTCAAAACTTAGTGAAAGAATGAAATAACGGGGAAGGTCTGGGTTATAATGTAGCACTAAATAAAAGGATTTTAATTTGAAATCAAAAGGAAAAATGCTTGTTGAGAATTTGGATGATAGAATTGAAAAGGTTAATTTAGGGTCAGGTTCACAAACGTCTATTTCAGAACCCAAAATGAGTAATCCAATTAACCATAAATGTAGTAATCATCAAAGTCCAAATAAAATGAAAGTGAAAAATGTTCAAATTGTTAAAACAATTAATTTTGTTAAAGAAAGTGAAACATCTAAAAGAGAAGTGAGACAACCCAATCGGACACATCTCAAACCTCTACCAAACTCAACCTCACATCAAAATTTTCCTTAATATGTAGAAGGGAGATCATGCTACAATTGTGGAAAACAAGGACATATCTCTCCTAGTTGTCCTTATTATCAGACACCCAAAAAAAAATTGACCTTTTTGATGAAAAACCAAGATTTTCTAAAATTAGATCTAATACTCCACCTATGAGTATTAGTGAACCTAAAGTTCAAACCATAAGCCAGTCATTAGTTTATCAGAAACAGGGCTTACACAAAACTAGTTTATGGAATGAAAAATCAAGTATTGTGTCTGATAGTGAGGAAAAGAAGAAGAAAGATATGCCCTTATCCTTTAAAAGACAATAGGTTGAATTCATGATGTGTGATTCCTTTGGGACACCCAAGCTAGTTAAGGCTTAGGTCCCAAACCTGAACTAATCAATTCCTTTCTATGTGCACGGTGTCCGCTACAACAATATCACTAATACCTGGATTATTAAAGGGGGACACACATCATTCACTGGGAATAAAGAAGGGTACTTCACCGCTCAAGGCGAAGTGGGAAACGAGAAAATGAAGTTTGACAAGCTCAACTACAAAACAACTTGCTTTCTGTCTCCCAGATCTGTGATTAAGGATTCAAAGTTGTGTTTGACAGCAACAAGTGCTACATGTAGAAGAAGGATTACGTTATGGAGAAGGAATTAGTTTTAATGCCAGCTTCAAGATATAATGATTGTATGTCTTGGATCTATCAAATGCCTCCATAATGGGGACCACTATTCAATGTTTTTTGTCAAAGGAAACAAAGAGGGATTCAGTCTCTCCACATAGGAGAATGGGACACATTAATCCTATGATGATGAATCATATGGTTCAAAATGATTAGGTGACTGGAGTTACAGTTAAGAATTTCCAGCTCACAGATTTCTATGTAGCATGTAAGAAAGGAAATAGACCAAGAAGTCTCACAAAGCAAAGAAAGTTAATTCTTATCGATATTCCTCTTATGCTTCTACACATGGATCTGTTTGGCCCAGTCAGCACAAAAAGCATTGCTGGAGATCTATACTGCTTTGTAGTACTGATGATTACAAAAGATTCTCTTGGTTGATGTTTCTAAAAGCCAAGTTAGAGACATTTGATTCATTCAAGCATCTAGTCACTACATTCGAATCACTCTACAAGCTGAAAGTATGAAAAACTCAATCAGACAATGGAACAGAGTTCAAGAATCAACGGATGGAGCATACTGTAGAGGGAAAGGAATTGTACATCAATTTACTTCTACCTACACTCCACAGATGAATGGGGATGCTGAAAGAAAGAATCAAAGCTTGATAGACAACAAGGACAATGTTAGCCTAATCTATACTGCCTATTCAATTTTAGAATGAGGTAGTGGCAAATTCATGCTACACTCTGAATCGAGTCTTAGTGGTCAAACATCATGGGAAAACATGTTATGTATTGCTCTAGCGATGTAAACCAAACTTGGAGTATCTCAACCATTTGGAGCACCATGCATGCTGTTAAAGAAGACTCAGACCGGGATGTTTTGTGAGAAGGCGAAGAAGGTATCTTTCTCGGATATAGTATACCAGACAAGAGAGTTTATAACAACTCAACAGGTCAGTTAAAAGTGTGGTGCAATATTGATGTCCAAAGATACACCACCCCTTGCTGGAAAAGGACATTCTTTCTTCTTTGATTATGATGAATTTTTTAAGTCCTTCAATCTACCTCCTTCTCATCCTGATGATGAGTTATCTGCTATAACGATGTACGATGTTCTGAACACTCCTCCACTAGACTCGACATCATCGGCTCCATTAGATGATACTTCTAGCCCTTCAGGGGGAGAGCCTAAGGTAAGTGACTCTTCCTCTGATGATGAAACAGTGACTACAAATATGGACCAGAAGGAACAGGATCTCACTAATGAAAGTACACAAGCATATGATCTTGATGCCACTGATACTTCTGAACCTCATACTCTAACAGCCACAAAAACTGAACTAGGGATTCAAAATTTGGATATGAGGTAGCTGTTCCCACTACTCCAGGAACTTGAGTTAATATGCATCATCCTTTGGAAAATGTCATCGGGGATATTCTATCAGGAGTTCAGGCACGAAATCAGCTATACTCAGCTGATTATGCCGCAGTCATGGAAAAGGATATATTCATAATGGTGCTTATCGATGTTTTGTTTCTCAATTTGAGCCAAAATATGTAAGTGAAGCCTTAAATGATAAGGCATGGGTTAGTGCTATGCAAGAAAACTCCTTTTGTTTAAGAAGTTAGGAGTATCGACTCTTTTGGTTAGGCTCAAAGGAGTTAAGGTGATTGGCACCAAATGGTTTCTTAAGTGCAAGAAAGATGACCAAGGTGTCAGAATCAGAAACAAGGCTTCGCTTGTTGTTCAAGGGTTTAGACAAGTTGCGGTTGACTACAATGAAGTGTTTGCACTTATGGAAAGGATGGAAGCAATACATATATTCTTAGCCTATGCATCCAACATGAAGATCAAAGCTTATCAATTGGATGAGAAAAATGCATTCCTTCATGGTGAAATTTGTGAAAAGGTGTACATCAGTCAACCCGAAGGATTTGAGGATCCTTATCATCGGGATAGAGTTTACAAACTGGGCAAGGCTCTTTACCGGCTTCATCAAGCTCCACGAGCCTGGTGTGAAACTCTCTACTCATTTGGTGAAACATGGATTTCACAGAGGGGTTATTGACGGCACGTTGCTCATCAAAGAAAAGGATGGTGATTTACTACTGGTACACATATATGTGGATAACATAATCTTCGGTTCCAAAAATGAACAATTGTGTAAAGAATTTGAATCAGTGATGAAAGTTGAGTTTGAGATGAGTGGCATAGGAGAGATGAAGTTTTTTCTTGGGTTATATGTGGATCAAACACCAAATGGAATCTTCCTGCATCAGTATAAATATGTAGGAGATATCTTTAGTCGGTTTGACATGGAGAATGCAACGGCTGCTGGAACTCCACTTGCCACGAACCATCATGTGGCACCCGACGAAAATGGTGACCTGGTAGATGCCACTATGTATAGAGGAATGATCGGATCTCTAATGTACCTCACAGCCTCTCGTCCTGATATTATGTATGCCACGTGTCTCTGTTCCAGATATTAGGCTAAACCGAAAGTAAATCATCTAATTGGGGTTAAAAGTATCTTTGTAATCTGAAGGGTAGTCCAACACTCGGATTGTGGTATCATCATGATATGACTTTGAGCTTAAAGCATATAGTGACTCAGACTATGGTGGTTTCAAGATGAATTATAAGTCAACATTAGCGGGATGTCATTCTTTGGAAGACGACTAGTCACCTGGTAGTGTAAGAACCAGACATATGTTGCTTTGTCAACATGTGAAGCTGAATATGTACTGTTGCAAGCTGCTACTCCCAAATCATTTGGATTCAGCAGCAAATGCGAGACTATAGTTTGTAATTTTCTAACACCCCTATCTTTGTTGATAATTATGCAGCAATTGCTGTCACTAAAAATCCACTCCAACACCAAAAAACTAAACACATCGGTATTAAATATCACATTATACGTGACTGTTTTGAAAATAAATTAATCGATGTTGTTAAAATTAATACAGATTTTCAACATGTCGACCTCTACACAAACGCGTTTGACAAACCTTGGTTTTTATATCTTTTAGAGGTTAATGGCGTGAAAAAGAAAAGTGATGTGATTCAAGAATAATAGAGTTCTTAGTTTGATAAGTTTTTCATATTTATTTGTTATTTGTTATTTTATTTTTTTGTCTTTTAAAATCTAAAACACAAAAATATTTTCAGTTTTAGAAATTAGGGGGAGAATAGCTGAGTATTCAGATTTAAATAACTTAAAAAAAGAGGGGGATGGCAGACAAGCTGAAAGCAAAGAAATCATATCTGTGATTTTGATTCAAAATTTATTGAAAATGATAGTACATAGGGAAAATTTTGTTTTGGAGAACAAAAGGATTTAAATTGTTCAAAATGCTATATTCAAATTACAAGTTTGAGAAGTCTAAGAAAAATTAAGAAAAAATGATAGTACACTAGTAGGCTACTGAGGTAACACAGAGAAAGTAGACCTAGGGGTTGCTAGTTCATTATATGATGTGTCGGTAGATTCAACACAATAGACGAGTAGACTTCATTGGTGAATCAATCTATACTAATTTGTTTAACTTGCTATGAGGTCTCATCTTATCCCTGGTTAACACAATCACACATTTCTCATAAGGGGTGACAAGCAAATTAAACGCCACAAATGGTGCAGATGACCATAAATTGAGCAAAGCAGATGAAAAAAATGGTTAAGTGCAATCAAGCAAATGACTAAAGTTGTTGGTGGGTTATGTGCAAAAGAAAAAACATGCTCTAACAAGAAGATAGGTTATGTGCCTCTCTGCTGTGCGATGGCACTGACGTGGGGATAAGCATAACCTAAATATTCTAGAATTCATTGTTGTTTGCGCCTCTCTGTTGTGCGATGGCATTGACCTAAGGCTTGGCATCTCTTTGAAAGCTCTTTGAATAGTTTATGCTTGTCAAATACCCGTAGACCACTCAAAAAATCTCCTGAGGAATGTTGATTACCATATAAGTATGGGATCCACAAATTCTTGTTGAAATAATATAACCTAACTTATCACCAATGTGAGTCAAAAATCTATGTATGGACTTAAGTGGACAAATATACTGACAATCATCATCGCTGCAACTCTCGACAGTCAAAATCATTATGTGCATCTTATAGCTATAGTATGATTTCCTAAAAGTGTTATTGACTCTCAAAAAATGAGAATCTTGTATCAATGTACTTATAAAAGGGTCCCAAATGATTATGATATACATGTATGATTCCATAAGAATCTTTCTAGAAATGATAAAATTAGTTGAAGCTGTTCTGCTCAGCAGGAAAAATCTGTTGGATGATGTCTCAAAGGTTTCAATCCACCTCAAACCAAAAATACAAAAATAAGTCTTCTTTTGTTTTTATTAAAGTTGTTTTCCTGTTTTTTTTCTACTTTATGTACATGTCGGACTATGTAACTAGACGAACATTGTGAATCACAAGTTAAAAGAATCATGTTTGAGGTGATCAAATATATTCAAATTAAAAGGATCACGTCTAAGGTGATCAATGGATGTTCATTAAAGTGGTCATGTCTGTTGGGCACTGAAAGGATCATACATGCATATTCATTGGTGAGTGGATGATTGTTTTGCTAAGGTTCCCACAAGTCCAAGAACCAATGCGGATGAAGATCTTGCCGATAGAAGAACCAAGTATGGCTAACCACATTTGTTAATGCGGAAATCATAAAACAAATACGGACAAGTGTTTGTTCATCCGCGTTTGTCAATGAGGATGACCAGAGAAATACGGACAAGTGGTTGTTCATCCGCATTTGTCAATGCAGATGACTAGAGAAATGCGGACAAGTGTTTGTTCATCTGCATTTATCAATGGGGATGACCAGAGAAATGCGAACAAGTATTTGTTCATCCGCATTTACTAATGCGGATGACCAACTTACTAATGCAGAAGACCAAATGAAGAAATGCGGATCAAGTCTATCTAATCTGCATATTCCAATGCGGATGAGCAAATGTGAATGAAGACTTAGACTAATTCTGATGTAATAAGTCAGGGGTAGTTTAGTCATTTTGTAAAAGGCAACTTGTCTGCCTATAAATGGAATAGACATTCTCGTATATGAGGTGACCAAAAAGACCTAAGTGACCGAAGAGATAGAAAAGACATAATATAGAGAGAGAAAATAGAGAGAATAGACAATTAGAATATTCTTTGTATTTCATAGGTGCATTATTACTTTTCTTGCTAAACCCTAGCAGCTATTGTAATCAATCACCTTCATCAATATACACAGCATTTAAGAGTATTTCTTCTGCATCAAATGTTTCTTGATTTACTGATTCCGCCATTCAATCATTAACTCGATCATGATATTCGATCCTGTGTGAAAATCTCAATCTCACCACCCGGTCAATGTCTGAGATGATCGTTGTTCATAATGTTATATATCAAAGGTTAAATTTTATGTGTTTGGAAGTGATGATGTCAAACTCGTAAGTATGAGCCAATCATACGATTGAATCATAAGTATGAGCCAGTCGTACGTATGAACCATAAGTATGAACCAATCACACAATTGGACCATTAGTATGGATCATCTATGTGATTGGATCACAAGAATGAACCAATCTTACAATTGGTGGAAGGAGTATGAGTCAATCACACGACTAAACCCCAGTGGCATGAATGAATCATGCGTATGGGTACAGTCACACGACTGAAACTCAAAACAGTGTAATAAGGGGGTTAGTCGGTCGTATTGCTTACCACCCTCAAAACTCTAAAGAAAACCGCCCATACACAGATAATCTGCTAAAAATTCTTATTACTGTGATTACCCCATGATTGTGATACTAACTGATTTCCTACTCATCTACAGGTACTTTGCAAACGAAATCGGTTCAAACGAATGGTTTAATCGAACCCTAAATGACCGCAAATGTTAAGATCAATAACCGGGACTAAAATCTTAAAATAGACCACTTAAATGGACACAAATGTTGATTTAAAGGTAACTAACTCCTATTTCGAGTCTTTGCAGTCCAAATGAATCTAAACACGAAGTGTAATGTCATGTTTTGACAAAGATTCAAATCTATGCTGTTCAACAATGAAAGATACGAACGGACATGCCGATGAACTTCAGTCGCATGATTGAGCCAGGCGCATGATTCAATCGCATGAATGAATCATGTGTATGGGTCATGTCACATGACTGACTCAACTGCATGGCATAGCATATGACTAAGCTTAGTCGCAGGCTCAATCGTACAACTAAACCCAATCGTATGACTGAACCCAATCGTACGACTGAACCCAATCGTACGACTGAACCCAATCGTACGACTGAACTCAGTCATATGGTTCATTCGCACGATTGAACCAGTTGATCAAAGTCAGTCAAAATTAAATTGTTATCTCTTACAAACAATATAATGTATATGTTTCTTGTGTTGCAGCAATATGGCTCATAGATGGACTATGAGCACCAAGCACAACATCTGTGCTCATCTTGATGCTACATCCCAGAACGTGTGGAAGGCCAGATACTTATGTGTGACCGTGTATTCCATGGCCCTTTAGTTCGTTATCTAGCGTATAGCTTAGAGGGTGATCACTGGCCGGATGCACACCTTATAGAGCCATACATAGGCTTTCTAGGAAAGCGCCATGGTTGACAGGTCCGTTGAGCCCCACCGTATTCGAAGCCCCACCGTATTCGAAGCCCCATCTTCGGATAAGAGATTAAGATTACTGAAGATGATCTTGGTGATAGGATCTCAGCATCTAGTTTGATCGATTCGAATGATTTCAGCAGCGGAATAGAGTACCAACTAGCACAATTCGAGCAAGAATACCAAGATATAGCAATGAACATAATTAGTTATAGAGAGAGAAAGTTTTTGCAAAAGGAATATTTCATTCAATCACACGCTTTGGCATGGCTTTCGCAAAATTACAATTTAGGTCATTCTTCCTTATATAAGGAAAGATGACGTAGGCTGATGTCACTTGATAGTGACATCTAACCGTTATTTAACAAACTACTGAAACACTAAAACTACTGAAGATGTCAAGCAGCTGACATCTTCTTACAAGAAGCTAAGTGTTTACTTATTACAAAACTACTGATAAGAAACTACTGAAACTACAACGACTGAAGAACAAGCTCTTCAGTCGTTTTACAAAACTACTGAAAGTAAAAACATAAAACTACTGATAAACACAACTACTGAAGAAGTACTCTTCAGCTGTTGTGACAAACTACTGAAACTTCAGCACTTGTCTTCAGACTTGAACTTCAGACGTTTCATCAGCTGATGACTTCAGTAGATTTCATCAGCTGATGTCTTCAGTCTTTGTCTTCAGACTTTGTACATAGTTGTGATCTTCAGCACTTGTGACTCTTCAGCTGTTGAACTTCAGTACTTTGGTCTTCAGCTTCAGCACTTGTTCTTCAGCTGTTGACCTTCAGGACTTTGGTCTTCAGCTTCAGCACTTGTGTTCTTCAGCTGTTGGACTTCAGCACTTTAGTCTTCAGCTTCAGCACTTGTGTTCTTCAGCTGTTGAGCTTCAGCACTTTAGTCTTCAGCTGTTGAAGTCTTCAGTACTTGATCTTCAGCTGTTGAAGTCTTCAGCACTTGTCGAACTGCTGATGAAGCCTTCATCAGTTGTTGTGATATCATGTGGGACTTAGAGGTTTTCTGATCTTGGCTCATTGGTTCTTTTGGTCCAACAAACTCCCCCTGAACCAATGCAGCCAAAACCTCTAATTGATTTATTTTCCCACTTATTGTTGGCAGAATGGTTGGTCTTTTTCCTTCTTGATCAGTTGAGAAGATGACCCATATAAGCACTGGCCTGGGAATGAGTCTCTGATGATTTGGTTGGCAATGTATGGATGGAGCTCTGTATTGGGGAATTGGACACTGAGCTGTTCCCCCCCATGAGACTCACTTCCCAACTATGAGCTTGTAGGATTCCCTGGTGTAGGCCTCCAAAAATACAATTTGTTCCTCCATGGTGAGCTCCTCTGCCTCACCATCGAAGAATCCTTCTGGCCCATAGTACTCAGACAGGAATTTGACCTGTTTTCCATTTTTGAGTACCACTGTTGTAATCTGTCTGTAAGCAAATTCATCAGGATGATGACCTTCTAACAGCAGTGGTAACTCATCCTTTCTGATCTCATTCAGCCTCTTATACACCAGCCCCTTTTTGATCATTCTGTTCTCCAGCATCTTTTGTGGGGGCATGTTTGAGGTGTAGGCCTTTTTGAAATCTTCCAGGATTTCCCAGGGTGAGACTACAAGGGCTAAGGAGATCACTTCATCTACAATCTTTTTCACTTGCCCATTGTATCTCTAGGGATATTTTTCTTTTGTATTCTATGAGCCACCCTGGGATCAGGCCAAATTCTTACTCTTTCTTTCACATACTGAAAAGTATGTCTAAGTATAAATCCTCTGAGCTTGTTTTTTCATATTAATGATGGAGGAAGTGGCTGCATATGCTTTATCTACTCTCCTCAATAACTCTTCATCGTGCAATCTGTGTTGTTCTTCTTCTTCCAATTTCACTTTGATTGCATCTCTTTGTTGCTCAGGAGTTATTGCAAGAGAGAGATCTTTGGCCTTAGGCAACTGCAGAACAGCTGAGATCGGCAGCCTGTCTTCATCATCATCTTCTTCTTCTCCAGCCTCAACACCTTTCTCTTCTTCTGCTTAGGTGCATCATCGGCTGTTGGTTTTGAGGGTAAGGGAGTGGTTTTGTGGTTTGTGTTGTGGTTGTTTTGGAGAGGGAATGTTGACAGGCTGAGTTAGCATTTTGGAGGTGAGTGTGGCTTTTGAGTGTTTGGCTAGCTCAGTCCTGCTCCCTGCTCCTGCTTCATTCAAAGCTTCTATTACTAATCCCTTAGTATATGCCTCAGACGAACAGATCTGGAGGTTATGGCCAAGATGCTGTCCCTGGTCCATGATTTTATTTCGATCAATGATCTCCCAAGGTATTTGCTGATAAATCTGATCATGATCTCAAGTCTTTCTCTATCCATTGTGCTGTAGCTGGCCCATCTTTGTTGAATCTCTTCGATCTCTAATCTTCTTATTTCAGAGTCCAGCTTTTCAGTATTGAAACCTTGCCTAAACAGCTGATCAATGATATTGTCCATTGATCTGCTGTGTTCAGCATCAGCCTCTTTAACCATTTCATTCAAGTTTTTCTCTTTTTCAGCACTTTCTTTTTCTTATATGTGACATGAAAGTCCTTTTGACTTTCATGTACTTTCTCCTTTTCAGCTCCCTCATTCTCATTCTCATTCTCCTTCTCTTTCTCGGTCTCATACACACAGTCCTTCTCTATTTCCACTTCTTTGTCCTTCTCTTTCTCTTTCTCCTTCTCCATCCTCTTTCTTTTAGCTTTCACTGCTGGAATCTCCCCCTTTTTGGTGCATTGGTTTTAAGGGTTTGATCAGCAGAAAGCTTTTGGCTCAGTACATCCTCCACCATAGTTGTAAGACAGAAGAAAGTCTCTCATCAACAGTTTTAATGACAAGTTCAGTTATCTGCGGTGTGATGAGAGATAGGGATTTTGAGGGATAGCATCCATTTGCTCAGGGGGGTTTTGGTCCTGAGAAATGGTGCCAGAAACAGAGGCAGGTGGCTGAGATTCTTTGAGTGGCTGTGTGTTTAAGTGACCTTCAGAGGAAGGTGCCATCTGTTGGGTTGATGTGGTGGCAGATGGTCTTTCTCCCTGAGAGAGTTGGTCAAGTAGTTTTTGCAGCCTACTGACTTCCTCCTCTAGGATTATGTTCTGGGAAGAACATCATAAAAAAAGCCCAGGTCATCATCAGCAGATGCTGAATCACCTGACCTCCTGCTTGTAGCAGGATGTACATGCACTGGGTGTAGACCAGATGTAGCATGTGCCCCTTTGTCTTGGAACTGGGGACTTCCAGCCTCAGGACTTTGTCCTTCATCAGCTGTTGCCTCTGGTGAGGTCTTAGTTATGTTACCAACCTCAGTCTGATCATATGCTGATTCGAAGAGGTGGCAGCCTCACCAGATGTTCTGATCTCCATATCCACACCAGGAGATAGAACATTTAACCCCGGTGCTGTGGGTTGTCAGAAGCATGTGTATCCTCTTCCTCAATTGTTGTTGTTCTCCCCTTTGTGGTGGTTGTAGGGGAGGAGAGGCATGCAGCTGAGTCAGCACATTAGCAATTATAATGGTTGGACTTTGGGGGCATTTGCATGGGGAGAGGGGATAGAAGCTGATTGCATCCGGGGAGAGGGATGCTCTTCAATGATAACTCCTCAAGTGAGAGAGGTCTCAGTAATGTGGTTTCCCCTGAAGTGGTTGCAACAGGATCCTTTTGAGAGGATACCTGTGCGGCTGTTGCTGGTTGAGTCTTTAACACTACTGGAGGGTTTGAACCAGTAGGTTTATCCTGTTTGGGTGGTACAGGAGCATCATCAGGGGACTCATCTCCCTGATTAGCTTGTTTGGGTTTGGATTTTGGCTTGGTGGGGACTTTGGATCTGGCAGTTAAAGCTGTGGGTTCCCTTTGCTTGGGTTTGAGCAAACGGGCAGCTTCTTTGAGAGATTGGTCGGAGTTATGCCTGGAGTATACCTCAGCTAGAACAGCTGGTGCAGGGACTCCAAGGCCAATAAGGCCATCAGTTTGTAATTCCTTTAAAATTATGGCCATCAGAAACCTGGGATATAATAGCCATCTGGTTCCCACAGGTTTCTGTGCCAGATCTTTGATTTCTAGAGACACAATTTGTGAAAAATTTAAAGGTTGGTGTTCTAGAATTGAATATAATACCTATTGCCACCGGGAAGACATTTGATCCCATGAGGATGTCTTCGAGGCTAAGCAAACATTCACCATATGAAATATCAGTCTTTCAGCATCAGGGAAGTTCTTCTTCAGTATGGTAGCAGCTCGAAGATTTCCGTCGTACCCATTGTTGATGAAGGACATATCAGTTGTGCCCTTTGGGTACTCAGTCACAGCAGTAGCATCTTTTAAATTTAGCACTCGACGAATGCTATCAGGTGGTAACCTCTACTTGTTTTTGGTTGACCAATGACCGAACAGAAATTTGGCCGGAAGGCACATCAGTGTGAACGTAGGCATTGGACCAAAACTGACTTAGTGACTCTGGGTAGATGGTCGAGTTTAAGAGCATAGCAGTACTATACTGAGAATCAGCCATTAGGTCTATGGCGTGATCAAACTTTGTCCAGATGGCCGATTTCGTGAGGTAGGCGACGCAATTATGTCTGGGTTTTAGACTCATGGTTGCCATTTTTGAGAGTATGAAGGTCAGAAGAACGGCTAATGGAACGTTTGAGAAGAAGACAGGTATTTATAGGGTTGGGATAAGAAAAGGCTGAAAGAAAACTACTGAAGGTTTTGGTGTGGTCATGAGCTGTTTGAAACTACTGATGACGTGGTATTAACCTTCAAAGGTTTAAAACGACTGAAAGTGGTGGTGTTGTCATCAGGCGTTATAAAACAACTGAAGACTTGGTTTTGACCATCTGACGTTGAAACAGCTGAAGTCTTGGTGTTAACCATCAGTATTTATGAAACTACTGAAGGTCGTTGTTTTGACTTCATATGATGTAAACAACTGAGGACTTGGTGTTTGTCATCAGTAGTTGTGAAACTACTGAAGACAGTGGTTTTGCCATCAGTTGTTGTAAACAACTGAAGACTTGGTATTAGTTATCAGTAGTTGTGAAACTACTGAAGACTGTGGTCTTGCTTCAGTTGTTTAGAAACAGCAGTTGTAGAAACAACTGAAGAGAAATTACTCATCAGCTGTTTTCGTCAATTCTTAGCTTTTCAGCTGTTTCATACTGTCCTCAACACTTACTCATCAGACTTTTCATCTGCTTTTCAGGTGTTTCATAGGACGTCAGTACTTATCTGTTTTACTGATTTCAGTAGTTGTAACTACATCATAGTTGTAACTACATCAGTAGTTGTAACTACATCAGTAGTTTAGAACAGATAAAGTACTTCAGTACTTGTGAGGCATTTAGCCTTTAGTAGTTATAAAAACTACTGAGGGTAAAAGAACTCATCAGTACTTATATGTGACATGGTTACCAATGATCATCAGTACTTATTACTGAGATCATCAGTAGTTGTCACTTATTCTAGCTGCAGCATACCAAGCCTTAACACTAGGTTGTGGAAAGTTGAACTATCCAAAGGCTTAGTAAAAATGTCTGCAAGCTCATCAGCACTAGCACAAAATCTCTTATAAAATGATGTCTAATTTCTATATGTTTGGTCCTAGAGTGCTGGACTGGATTTTTGACAATGCAAAGAGCTGAAGCACTATCCATTAATAACGGAGTCTTAGTCTCTGTAATGCCATAATCCAAAAGTTGATTCTGAAGCCAGAGTACTTGGGATGTACAACTTGCAGCAGCAATGTACTCGGCTTCAGCAGTGGATGTAGCAACAGATGTTTGTTTCTTACTCTGCCAAGAAATCAAACAGTTGCCTAGGAATTGACATCCACCAGAAGTTGATTTCCTGGTTAACTTACACCCTGCATAGTCACTATCAGAGAAAGCAACTAATTTGCAAAGTGCCCAGTGGAATACCATAAACCTAGAGATTGTGTACCTTGCAAATATCTAAAGATCCTCTTGACTGCAATCAGATGAGACTCTTTAGGTGCAGCCTGAAATCTAGCACAAACACATGTAGCAAACATAATATCTGGTCTAGAAGTTGTTAAATACATCAAGGACCCAATCATACATTTGTAAAGCGTTTCATCAACAGCTTTACCTTTCTGATCAATATCCAATTGTGTGGTGTTGCACATGGGAGTAGAACAGGGCTTACAGTTTTGTAAATCAAACTTATTTAAAAGATCTTTTGTATATTTAGACTGATGAATGAAAATTCCATCAGCTTTTTGTTTGATTTGCAAGCCTAGAAAGAATGTAATTCTCCCATTGCACTCATTTCAAACTTCCTTTGCATTAATTTTGTAAAATCATCACACAACTGGGGATCAGAGGATGCAAATATAATATCATCAACATAAATTTGAACAAGTAGCTTATGCTGATCCACCTTCTTAATAAATAAGGTTTTATCTATGGAGCCTCTAGTGAAATTATTTTGCAGAAGAAAGTTAGATAATGTCTCATACCAGGCTCTAGGAGCTTGTTTCAACCCATAAAGAGCCTTATCAAGCTTGTATACCCATTCTGGGTGTTTATTATCCTCAAAACCTGGTGGTTGACACACATAAACTTCTTCTTTTATTTTACCATATAAAAATGCACTTTTAACATCCATTTGAAAAACTTTAAGATTGTGGAGTGCAGCATAGGCTAAGAACAATCTAATTGCCTCCAGTCTGGCTACAGGGGCAAAGGTTTCATCATAATCAATACCTTCTTCTTGTGCAAACCCCTGAACAACCAGTCTGGCCTTGTTCTTAACAATAAGCCCATTTTCATCTGTTTTATTCCTAAACACCCATTTAGTGCCTATTGCACACTTACCTGGGGGAAGAGGAACAAGCTCCCACACTTGCTGCTTTTTGAACTGAAGAAGCTCAAGCTGCATTGCTTCAACCCAGCCATTGTCTCTAAGTGCAACATGATAATTCTTTGGCTCTAGCTGACTGATGAAGAGAGCATAGAAGCAGAAATTGGACAATTGACTTCTGGTTGAAACTCCAGCATTGATATCACCAATGATTTGAGACATTGGGTGATTCTTCAGCTCTTGATAAACAATGAGATCAGTGCAAGTGTTTGTAGAACCTTCAGCAGCAACAGATGTTGATGTAGACTCTTGAAACCATGTAGATGGTGGCAACTCAAATGAAGTTGAAGATGCAGAATCTCATCAGCACTTGTTGTGGATGAAGCTACTGAAGCTACAGGAGCATCAGGTTTAGAGGACACAGGCAGTTGGTCACTAAACCTGAAGAGGTGAGTACTGCTATCATCATCATCAGCAGCACCAGCAGTACCACCAGGTGGTGAACTGTTGACAGGAGCAACAGCAGGAGTTTGATAAGGAACATATTGCAGTATGTCCAAATCAAATAGCTCCACAGGGCTTTGTGGAATCTTGTCCTTTGGAGATTCATTAAACTTAACATGTAGAGTCTCTTCAACCATCTTTGTTCTGCAGTTGAAGACTCTGTATGCTTTGCAAGTTGATGAATAACCAACAAAGTACCCTGCATCCACCTTAGGATCAAATTTTTGGAGTTGATCCCGTGTGTTGAGAATGAACAAGGACACCCAAAAGCTCTGAAGAATGAAATTAGAGGGGCCAAATGATGAAGAACTTCATATGGAGTCTTCATCAACCTCTGATTTACTAGAACTCTATTCTGTACATAGCAAGCTGTATTGACAGCTTCAGCCCAAAAAGTCATTGGCAGTCCAGAATCAGCCAACATGGACCTTGCAGCTTCAATAAGGGTCCTGTTCTTTCTCTCCACTACTCCATTTTGTTCAGGAGTTCTTGGAATGCTAAACTGCCTCTTGATTCCCTTTGAGAGGTAGAACTCATCAAGTGTATTGTTTCTGAATTCTGTTCCATTATCACTTCTAATACACTTGACTGAGAGGGAATACTGCTTCTCAACATACAACACAAAGTTGATAATCTTCTGAGCTGCCTCATCCTTTGAATGCAAGAAGAAAGTCCATACAAATCTGGAGTAATCATCCACAATTACCAGACAGTATTTCTTCTTAGCCATACTCATCACTCTCACAGGACCAAAGAGATCCATGTGAAGAAGCTGTAAGCAGGCAGTGGACTTAGGTTCTTCTATGGAGGGAAATGAAGCTTTGTGTTGTTTTCCTTTTAAACAAGCAGTGCAGTTATCTTCACATTTGAACTCCTTCATAGGCAGTCCCCTTACTAAACCATGGTTTATCAGCTGATTTATGTTTTTGAGATTAACATGACCAGCCTTCTATGCCATAGAGTAGATTCTTGAGGGGAAGCCTTGGAAAATAGGCAAGGATGGCCTTTGAGATCTATTTTCTTGGAAAGATCTAAGGCATACACTCTTCCTGTCCTGTTGGCCTTCAGGAGAGTGTATTCATCCAACACCTTATCAATCAAACTTAGAACTTTGGATGACAGAATCCGACAGTTCTGACTGGTGAAAAGAGCAACATGGCCTTTGTCACACATTTGACTGACACTCAAGAGGTTGTACTTGAGATTTTCCACATGGTTAACATCATCAAACTTTATTTCCCCATTGGAAACAAAGCCTTTGCCGATGATGTAACCCTTTGCATCATTGCCAAATGACACAAACCCTTTCCTTCCTTGAGAGTAGTCATTAAGAAGTGATCTGTTTCCTGTCATATGCATGGATCCTCCACTGTCTACATACCAGATGCCTCTGTGGCATGTTGAAGAACCCTGCAAAACACAACAAATTAGTTAGATTTTGAGACCCAAACCTTTTTGGTTTTGGGCCTGTTCTCATCAACAGATGGTAAACTAACAGGTTTGTTGGAAACAACAGCCTGAGAGGAAGAAGATGGTGAAGAAGAGGAATCCTTTGGCTTGGACCTCCTTTTCTGTGGTTTCAACATAGGAACATCTAATTGGTTAACTCTTCCCAATAGATGTTGAACCATCATAACCAGCTGTGTCTGATTTTGTGATAAAGCTTTCAGCTCTCCAGACACATTGGCATTGGAGTTTGATAAGTTCCTATGTTGCACCTTCTTCTTTTGAGCAATCTCAGCTGTTACCTGTTTAACCCTTCCTTCCTTGGATTTCTTTTGGACTTAAGGGTTACAGGATTTGATGTTGCTGGTACAAATGTGGCTTCAAACTCAGTTTTCATTTTAACCATTTTCTCTTTAATTTCCTCTTTATGTTTGAGTTTGGATCCTCTTTTGTACCAACAATCATCTGTAAGATGATTGAACAAACCACATATTTCACATGGTTTCTTCTTCATCTTATGTTGATCATCAACTAAAGAGAATGAAACTACTGAAGACTTGTTCTTCAGCACTTTGGAAGCACTATTTGCTTTCTTGACTTCCTCTTTAGTAGTCTTCAAACCCTTTCTACTGACAGTTTTCTTCTCTTCAGTGCTGACAGTAGTTGGAGTTTGAACTTCAGGTGTTAAATCTTGCTCTCCAGTCCTTTCAGGACTTCCAGAAATAACTCCTGAGTTGATCAACTCTTTGATCATGTGAGTGTCAGTATTTGAACCATCAAGATCAGCTGATAGGTTCAACGAGGGAATAATACTAACTTCAACTTCTGATGGTGCTCTATCAGAAAGTGAATCACATGATGAGGTGGATTGGTTATTGCTTTCTCCATCAGATTTCACTTCTGCTCTTGAAGCAAAATCTGTAGGAGGAGCAGTGTGATTATAACCAATGCCAAACTTCACATTGGAAGCTGATTGCTTACTAAGAAGCATTTCAAAACCTTTGCATGATTGTACCCATCGATCACACTCTACTTGGGTGACTGCAAGGGTTTCTTTGAGGTCTTTGTACTTTTCTAAAAGTACCTCTTCCCTAGCCTTATCATCAGTGATTTGGCATTTAAGTTTATAATCTCATCATTTTTCTCTTTAAGCATAGACTCAAACTCAGCTTTTCTTTTGGAAATGATCTTTCTAGCTCTATGTTCTTATTAATTAAAGCTACATTTGCTCTCTAATAGAGGCAAATGCTGCTATGCATGTTTCAGAACATAATTTGGCCTTAGCCTCAGAGGATACCTGTGATACCTGTGATGAAGAGGCATTTGAGGATGATCCATCTGCAGACTCCAGAGCCATAAGTGCCAGATTCCCAAAAGGACTGTCACCACCATGTTGACCAGCACCTGTGAACAGTTGTTCATGACCAGACATGTCATCTGGTAAACTGCTCCAGTCAACAACTCCAGGGTGAAGAAGCTGTGTTGTTGAGGTTGAGGAGGTTGATGAGATTGAGATGGTTGAGGCTCAGGAAGAGCATGTGGTTGTTGAGCAATGGGTGCTTGAACCTGACTGGTTTGTGGCATGTAATAACAAAGGTAAGGATATGGCATTGGACCCTGAGGAACAAAATATGCAGAGATTGTGGTTGAGAATGATGACCAGAATTGACAGGATGTTGCCCTCTGTGTTGTTGACTATTGCCAGGGAAAGTCACAAAGGGTGCAGAAGAATTAGATCCAGATGATCTACATTCTCTAGCAAAGTGTCCAAGCCTGTGGCATTTGTGACACCTCAACTTACTCTTGTCAAAACCAACTTTGGTTTTGCCAGAGAGTCCTGGGAACTTTCTTCCAGTTCTTTTGTAGAACTTCTGAGATCTGATATTTATCAAGGCCATTTGGCTCAAAATATCCATCTCTTCTAAGTCATCATCAGCAATCCCCTTGAGATCATCCATGATGAAGCATAGATTGTCATTATTACACCCAGTAAACTGACTATCAACACTCACAAATGCAGAATCAGAAGTGTTTGAAGAGAAATCAATATGCTCATCATACTGGCATTCAGATGAAGCATATTCTGACTCATGACCAACCAAGGCAGTGTTGCCTGGTACAAAGTCTTCAGTGAGCTTACCAGATGAAGCCAGTTTCCTTTTCTGCTCTATCTCTCTTTCGAATGTAAGCAGTTTCCCATGAAGTTGGGTGAGATAGACTATCCAGATTTGCACTGGAGCGTAGGACAATTGTATATGTGTCCCATCTCTCAGGCAGTGATCTGAGGAATCTGTGGTTCATTTGGCTTTTGGTATATTCATGTTTACCATTTTCAACTCAGAGATTAAACATGAAACCACTCAAACTGCTGAGTCAGAGTCTCACCCTTTCTATGAGCAAAAGTCTCATACTGTTGGGCGAGGATTTCCATGTTGTTTGCTAAGACCTCATCAGTGCCACCAAATTGTTCTTTCAGTGCATTCCAAAGGTCATTAGCAGTTTCATGATGCATAAGCCCGGAATAGATTTCATTAGGAGGTGCCACGGCCAGAATTCCATGGGCTTTAGCATCAATCTCAAAAAACTTCTTGTCCTCATCAGAGAATTGTTCCTTCTTCTTCGGAATCAACTAATTGTTTCCGGATGATTCACCATTGGCTTATGTGGCATGTAGCACGGATCCAACAATCTGAACTATTGACAGACAGGTGATGGAGCATTCTTTGTTGCCAAATGTTATACTCATTCCTAACCAGCATTGGAGGCTGGGTGAGGAACCAGTATTGTGTGGATCATTAGAAGGTATAGTCATTTTCGAAAAATCAGACAAATTCAAGATAAGCAAAACAAATTTAGCTCAAAACCACTAAGAACCTCAATAAAATAGCCAAAAGCGACATAACTTCAATCTATAACAGATTCGTGCGAATTTGCTAGTTCGATCAAACTTAGAGCAAATGAGCAGTTTCAATGATCAATTGTTAGATCGATCAATGATTAACCAGCTCTGATACCATTTGATAGGATCTTAGCATCTAGTTTGATCGTTTCGAATGATTTCGCAGCAGAATATAGAGTACCAACTAGCACAATTCGAGCAAGAATACCAAAGATATAGCAATGAACAGAATTAGTTATAGAGAGAGAAAGTTTCTGCAAAAGGAATATTTCATTCAATCACACGCTTGCATGGCTTTTGCAAAATTACATTTAGGTCATTCTTCCTTATATAAGGAAAGATGACGTAGGCTGATGTCACTTGATAGTGACATCTAACCGTTATTTAACAAACTACTGAACACTAAAACTACTAAAGATGTCAAGCAGCTGACATCTTCTTACAAGAACTAAGTGTTTACTTATTACAAAACTACTGATAAAAACTACTGAACTACAACGACTGAAGAACAAGCTCTTAGTCGTTTTACAAAACTACTGAAAGTAAAAACATAAAACTACTGATAAACACAACTACTGAGAGAGGTACTCTTCAGCTGTTGTGACAAACTACTAAAACTTCAGCACTAGGTCTTCAGACTTGAACTTCAGACGTTTCATCAGCTGATGACTTCAGTAGATGTCATCAACTGATGTCTTCAGTCTTTGTCTTCAGTCTTGTCTTCAGACTTTGTACATCAGTTGTTGATCTTCAGTACTTGTGACACTCTTCAGTGTTGAACTTCAGTACTTTGGTCTCAGCTTCAGCACTTGTATTCTTCAGCTGTTGACCTTCAGTACTTTGGTCTTCAGCTTCAGCACTTGTGTTCTTCAGCTGTTGGACTTCAGCACTTTAGTCTTCAGCTTCAGTGTTAGACCAAAAGAACCAATGAGCCAAGATCAGAAACCTCAAGTCCCACATGAATCACAACAACTGCTGAAGGCTTATCAACAGTTCGACAAGTGCTGAAAACTTCAACAGCTGAAGACTAATAAAGTGCTGAAGCTCAACAGCTGAAGAACACAAGTGCTGATGAAAACGTCTGAAGTTCAAGTCTGAAGACCAAGTACTGAAGTTTAGTAGTTTGTCACAACAGCTGAAGAGTACTTCTTCAGTAGTTGTGATATCAGTAGTTTTATGTTTTTATTTTCAGTAGTTTTGTAAACGACTGAAGAGCTTGTTCTTCAGTCGTTATAATATCAGTAGGTTTTATGTTTATTTTCAGTAGTTTTGTAAACGACTGAAGAGCTTGTTCTTCAGTCGTTATAGTATCAGTAGTTTTATGTTTTTCAGTAATTGTAGTAACTGATAACTCTTAGTATTTTGTAGAAGATGTCAACTGTTTTGACATCTTCGGTAGTTGTGTTTCAGTTGGAATAATTCTGTTAGATGTCACTATCAAGTGACAGCAGCAGACGTCACATCTCTTATATAAGAAGTGTCAACCTAATTGTAAGTGTGCATTTCATTACCACGAAAGCGAATATTAAATGAAATTTATTTGCAGAATTCTCTCTTTTATAACCGTTTTTGTTCTTCATTGAATATCTTTTGTTCTTGTGAATTGGCTAATTCTTGTTAGAATTCCGCTGTTATACTCTCTAGTCAATCAACGTAGATCACTGATCCTAACAAGTGGTATCAGAGCAGGTTAATCATGATCGATCTAACAATTGATCATTGAAACTGTAAGATATCTATGTTGATTGATTATAATTTGCTATTAGCATATTTGCAAGTTTGGTTATAGATTTTGCATATTTGCAGGACGGTTATAGATGAATTTTGACGCTTCGTTCAGTTATTTGAGATCTCTCTGGTTCATTGGTTGTTGTGTTTTGTTCTAAATTGTTTTAGCTTAATGAATTTGATTGAATCTGAGATGACTACTCCTTCTAATGATCCTCACAATACCGAGTATAACATATGGCAGCAAAGAATGCTTCATCACCTGTCCGTTAACAGTTCAGGTGTTGGACATCTGTGGTACATGGACCCACATAAGCCTATGGTGAACAATCTGGAAACCAATCAAATGGTTCCGAAGAAGAAGGAACAATACTCTGAGATGAAGATGGAAACTGTTTGAGATTGATGCTAAAGCCCATGGAATTCTGGCCATGGCACTGCCTAATGAAATCTATTCAGGGCTTATGCATCATGAACTGCACATGATCTCTGGAATGCCATGAAGGAACAATTCGGTGGCACAGATGAGGTCTTAGCAAACAACAGAGAAATCCTTGCCCAACAATATGAGACATTCTCTCAAAGAAAGGGGGAGACATGACTCAATAGTTTGAGCGTTTTTCCTGCTTGATCTCTGAGCTGAAAATGTGTGAAACAGGAATACACCAAATAGCCAGATGAATAACAGGTTCCTCAGATCACTGCCTGAGAGATGGGACACATACACTATTGTCCTATGCTCCAGTGCAAATCTGGATAGCCTATCTCTCACCCAACTTCATGGGAAACTGCTTACATTCGAAAGAGAGATAGAGTAGAAGAGGAAATTGTCCTCATCAGGAAGCTCACTATGACTTTGTATAAGGGAATACTGCCTTGGTTGGTCATGAGTCAGAATATGTTGCATCTGAAAGCAATTATGATGAGCATATTGATTTCTCTTCAAATAGTTCTGATCATGCATTTGTTGATATTGAGAGTCATTCTGGCAGTAATAGTGACAATCTATGCTTATCATGGATGATTTAAAGGAATAGGATGATGATCTAGAAGAGATGGATATTCTGAGCCAAATGGCATGATTAATATCAGATCTCAGAAGTTCTATAAGAGAACTGGCAGGAAATTTCCTGGACTCTCTTGCAAACTCAAAGTTGGTTTTGACAAGAGTAAGTTGAGGTGTCACAAATGCCAAAGGCTGGGACACTTTGCAAGAGAGTGTAGATCAACTGGATCTAACTCTTCTGCACCCTTTGTGACTTTTCCTAGTACTAGTCCACAAAACAAAGGGCAACATACTGCTGGTTCTGGTCATCATTCACATCCTAGGTCTCCTGCATACTTTGTTCACCAGGGTCAAATGTCATATCGTTATCCCTGCTATTATATGCCTCAACCAAATCCTGTTCAAGCTCCAATTGCACGACAACCACAAGCATTGCCTGAACCACAACCTTCCCAATCTCATCAACAAACTAAACCTCAACAACACAGCTTCTTCACCCAGGAGGTGTTGACTAGAGCAGTTACCAGATGACTTGTCTGGTCATGAACAACTGTTCTCAGGTGCTGGTCAACATGGTGGTGAAAGTCCCTTTGGAAATCTAGCTCTTATGGCTTGGATTCTGCTGATACTTCATCCACTAATGCCTCTACACCAAAGGTATCACATGTATCCTCTGAGGCAAAAGCCAAATTGTGTTCTGAAACATGTATAGCAGCATTTGCATCTATTAGAGAAGCAAATGTAGCTTTAATCAACAAGAACATTGAGCTAGAACAAATAATTTCCAAAAGCAAAGCTGAATTTGAGTCTGTGCTTAATGATAAGAATGATGAGATTTACAAACTTAAATGTCAAATAACTGATGATAAGGCTAGGGAAGAGATACTTCTAGAGAAGTATAAAGATCTCAAGGAAAACCCTTGCAGTCACCCAGGTAGAGTGTGATCGATGGGTACAATCATGCAAAGGTTTTGAAATGCTTCTTAGTAAGCAATCTGCTTCCAATGTGAAGTTTGGCATTGGTTACAATCACACTGCTCCACCTACAGATTTTACTCCCAGGGCAGAGGTAGAATCTGATGGTGAGAGTAATAACCAATCCATTTCCTCATGTGATCTACTTTCTGATTCAGCACTATCAGAAGTAGAGGTCAGCACTAAGCCCTCTTAGAACCTATCAGCTGATGTTGATGGTTCCACTGCTGACACTCACATGATCAATGAGTTGATAAACTTAGGAGTTAATTCTGAAAGTCCTGAAAGGACAAGAGAGCAAGATTTAACACCTGAAGTTCAAACTCCAACTACTGCCAGTACTGAAAAGAAGAAAACTGTCAGTAGAAAGAGTTTGAAGACTACTAAAGAGGAAATCAAGAAAGCAAACAATGCTTCCAAAGCACTGAAGAGCAAGTCTTCAGTTGCTTCATCCTCTTTAGTTGATGATGACATAAGATGAAGAAGAAACCATGTGAAGTATGTGGTTTGTTCAATCATCTTACAGATGATTGTGGTACAAAAGAGGTTCTAAACTCAAACATAAAGAGGAAATTAAAGAGAAAATGGTAAAAATGAAAACTGAGTTTGAGACCACATTTGTATGAGCAACATCAAATCCTGTAACCCTTAAGTCCACAAAGAAATCCAAAAAGGAAGGGGTTTTAAACAGGAAACAGCTAAGATTGCTCAGAAGAAGAAGGTGCAACATAGGAACTTATCAAACTCCACTGGCAATGTGTCTGATGAGCTGAAAGCTTTATCACAAAATCAGACACAGCTGGTTATGATGGTTCAGCATCTTGGGAAGAGTTAACCAATTAGATGCTCCTATGTTGAAACCACAGAAGAAAAGGAGGTCCAAGCCAAAGGATTCTCTTTTCACCATCTTCTTCCTCTCAGGCTGTTGTTTCCAATAAACCTGTTAGTTTACCATCTGTTGATGAGACCAGGCCCAAAACCAAAAAGGTTTGGGTCTCCAAAACTAACTGATTGTTTATTATTGCAGGGTTCTTCAACATGCCAAAGTAGCATCTGGTATGTAGACGTGGGGGATCTATGCACATGACTGGAACAGCTCTCTTCTTCATGACTACTCTCAAGGAAAGAAGGGGTTTGTTTCTTTTGGCAATGATGCTAGGGGTTACATCATTGGCAAGGATTTGTCTCCAATGGAGAAATAAAGTTTGATGATGTTAATCATGTGGAAAATCTCAAGTACAATCTCTTGAGTGTCAATCAAATGTGTGATAAAGGCCATGTTGCTCTTTTCACAGTCAGAACTGTAGGATTCTGTCATCCAAAGTTCTGCATTTGATTGATAGGTGTTGGATGATCACACTCTCCTGAGAGCCAACAGGACAGGAAGAGTGTATGCCTTAGATCTTTCCAAGAAAATAGATCTCAAAGGTAATCCTTGCCTATTTTCCAAAGCCTCTCAAGAATCTAAAATGTGGCACAGAAGGCTGGGTCATGTAAATTTCAAAAACATGAACCAGCTAATCCACAATAGTTTAGTTAGAGGATTACCAATAAAGGAGTTCCACTGTGATGAAACTGCACTACTTGTTTAAAAGGAAAACAACACAAAGTCTCATCCCTCCTATTGAAGAGCCTAAGTCCACTGCCTGCTTGCAATTACTGCATATGGATCTATTGGTCCTAGAGAGTAATGAGCATGGCAAAGAAGAAATACTGTCTGGTAATTGTGGATGATTACTCCAGATTTGTATGGACTTTCTTTCTACATTCAAAGGATGAGGTTGCTCAGAAGATTATTCACTTTGTGTTGTATGTTGAGAAGCAGTATTCCCTTCCAGTCAAGTGTATTAGGAGTGACAATGGAACTGAGTTCAGAAACCATACACTTGATGACTTCTATCTTTCAAAGGGATCAAAAGGCAGTTAGCATACCAAGGACTCCAGAACAAAATGGAGTAGTGGAGAGAAAGAACAGGACCCTAATTGAAGCTGCAAGGTCCATGCTGGCTGACTCTGGTTTGCCACTGACCTTTTGGGCTGAAGCGGTAACACAGCTTGCTATGTGCAGAATAGAGTCTTAGTAAATCAGATGTTGATGAAGACTCCATATGAAGTTCCCATCACTTGGCTCCTCTAATTTCATTTTCAAAGCATTTGGGTGTCCCTGTTTTATTCTCACACAAAGGATCAACTCCATAAATTTGATCCTAAGGTGGATGCAGGGTACTTGTTGGTTATTCATCTACTTGCAAGGCATACAGAGTCTTCAACTGCAGAACAAAGATAGTTGAAGAAACTTTGCATGTGAAGTTTAATGAATCTCCTATGGACAAGATTCCACAAAAACCTGTGGAGTTGTTTGATTTGGACATACTGCAATATGTTCCTTATCAACCTCCAGCTGTTGCAGATCCTGTGGATAAATCATCTTCTGCAACATGTTTTCCACCTGGTGTATGATGATGATGATGATGATGATATCAATACTCACTATTCAAGTTTAGTGACCAACTGCCTGTGTTTGCTAAAATTGATGTTCCTGTAGCTTCAGCAGTTCCATCCACAACAAATGCTGATGAGATCTCTGATTCCTCTACATCTTTTGAGTACCATCTAATTCCTGGTTTCAAGAGTCTGCATCAACATCTGCTGCTGCTGAAGGTCCTACAAACACTTGCACAGATCTCATTGTTTATCAAGACTGAAGAATCACCCAATGTCTCAGATTATTGGTGATATCAATGCTGGTGTTTCAACAAGAAGTCAATTGTCTAACTTCTGCTTCTATGCTCTCTTCATCAGTCAGCTAGAGCCAAAGAACTACCATGTTGCTTTGAGAGACAATGGATGGGTTGAAGCCATGCAGCTTGAGTTACTTCAGTTCAAGAAACAGCAAGTGTGGAACTGGTTCCTCTTCCCCAGGTAAGTGTGCAATAGGCACTAAATGGGTGTTTAGGAATAAAACTGATGAAATGGGCTTATTGTAAGAACAAGGCTAGATGGTTGTACAGGGGGTTTCACAAGAAGAAGGTATTGACTATGATGAAACCTTTGCCCCTGTAGCAGACTAGAGGCAATCAGATTTTTTTAGCCTATGCTGCATTCCACAATCTTAAGTGTTTTCAAATGGATGTCAAAAGTGCTTTTTTATATGGTAAAATAAAGGAAGAAGTTTATGTGTGTCACCACCAGGTTTTGAGGATAATAAACATCCTGAAGGGTGTATAAACTTGATAAGGCTCTTTATGGGTTGAAGCAAGCTCCTAGAGCCTGGTATGAGACACTTTCCACTTTCTTCTTAAGAATAATTTCACTAGAGGCTCCATTGATAAAACTTTGTGTATTAAGAAGGTGGATCAGCATAAGCTACTTGTTCAGATTTATGTTGATGATATCATTTTTGCATCCTCTGATCCCCAGTTGTGTGATGATTTTACAACATTAATGAAAAAGAGGTTTGAAATGAGTGCAATGGGAGAATTACAGTTCTTTCTAGGCTTGCAAATTAAACAAAAGGCTGATGGAACCTTTATTCATCAGTCAAAATATACAAAAGATCTTTTGAATAAGTTTGATTTACAAAACTGTAAGCCTTGTTCTACTCCCATGTGCAACACCACACAACTGGATGCTGATCAGAAAGGTAAAGCTGTTGATGAAACACTTTACAGATGTATGATTGGGTCCTTGATGTATTTAACAGTTTCTAGACCAGATATTATGTTTGCTACATGTGTTTGTGCTAGATTTAGGCTGCTCCTAAAGAGTCTCATTTGATTGCAGTCAAGAGAATCTTTAGATATTTGCAAGGTACACAATCTCTGGGTTTATGGTATTCCACTGGACACTCTTGCAAATTAGTTGCTTTTTCAGATAGTGACTATGCAGGGTGCAAGTTAACTAGAAGTCAACTTTTGGTGGTTGTCAATTCCTAGGCAACTGTTTGATTCTTGGCAGAGTAAGAAAAAAACATCTGTTGCTACATCAACTGCTGAGGCCGAGACATTGCTGCTGCAAGTTGCACTTCTCAGGTACTCTGGCTTCAGAACCAACTTCTGGATTATGGCATTACAGAGACAAAGACTCCATTATTAATGGATAGTGCTTCAGCTCTGTGTATTGTCAAAATCCAGTCCAGCACTCTAGGACCAAACATATAGAGATCAGACATCACTTTATTCGGGTTGTTTGAAAAAGGTCTGATTGATCCTAAGTTTGTGTCTAGTGCTGATGAGCTTGCAGATATTTTACTAAGCCTTGGATAGTTCTACTTTCCAACCTTGTGTTAAGGCTTGGTATGCTGCAGCTAGAATAAGTGACAACTACTGATGATTTCAGTAAAAAGTACTGGTGATCATTAGTAACCATGTCACATATAAGTATGATGAGTCCTTTCACCTTCAGTAGTTTTTATAACTACTGACGGCTAAATGCCTCACAAGTACTGAAGTACTTTATCTGTTCTAAACTACTGATGTAGTTACAACTACTGATGTAGTTACAACTACTGAAATCAGTACAAACAGATAAGTACTGACGTCCTATGAAACACCTGAAAAGCAGATGCAAAGTCTGATGAGTAAGTGTTGAGGACAGTATGAAACAGCTGAAAGGCTATGAATTGACGAAAACTACTGAAGAGAACTTCTCTTCAGTTGTTTCTACAACTGTTGTTTCATTCTAAACAACTGAAGCAAAACCATGTCTTCTAGTAGTTTTATAACTACTGATGACTAGCACCAAGTCTTCAGCTGTTTACAACAACTGATGACAAAACCACTGTCTTCAGTAGTTTCACAACTACTGATGACAAACACCAAGTCCTCAGTTGTTTCATCATCTGAAGTCAAAGCCATGGCTTCAGTAGTTTTCTAACTGCTCATGCCCACAACCACGACTTCAGCTGTTTCAACGTCTGATAGGGTAATACCATGTCAACAGTCGGTTTAAAACTACTGATGACTAACACCAAACCCTTCAGTCATTTTCTCACCCCTACCGTAAATACCTGTCCTCTTCTCTAATGTTTCATTAGCCGTTATTTTCTGAACTTCTCTCTCTCAACATGGCGACCATGAGTCTGAAACCACGACATAACTGCGTTGCTTACCTTAAAAAGTCGGCTTTCTGGAACAAATATGATAATGCCATTGACTTAATGGTGGATTCCCCATATCGCACAGCCTTTCTCTTGAATCCAACCATCTACCCTGAATCCCTAGTCAATTCTGTCAAATGCTCTTGTTCATACTGATGAGTCTACCGGCCAGATCTCTGTTCGGTCCCTTGTCAACCAAACCAGTGGTCGTTACAGCCACATCATTCGTCAGGCATTACACTTACACGACTCCACCGCTGTGACTGCATACCCAAAGGGCATAACCGATATGTCATTTATCCCATGGGTATGAGGTGATCTTCGGCCTACAACCGTTCTAAAGAAACATTTCCATGACGCTAAGAAAGTCATTTTTCACATGGTAAATGTCTGCTTAGCCTCCAAGACATCTTCTTGGGATCAAATGTCATCCCAATGGCAACAGTATTGTATTCTATTCTAGAACACCAATCGCTAAATTTTTATGAAATCGTGTTTCTAGAGAATAAAGAACTTGGCTCAAAACCTGTGGCAAACCGATGGCCATTATATCCCAGGTTTCTGATGGCCATTATTTTGGATGAATTAAAATCTGATGGCCTTGTTGGCCTTGGAGTCCCTGCACCAGCTGTTTTGGCTGAGGTATACTCTAGGCACAACTCAGAACTTACACTCAAAGAAGCTGCCCGAATGCTAAAGCCCAAGCACAGGGAACCCACAGCTTCCTCCACTAGAACCAAAGTCCCCACAAAACCAAAACCAAAACAACCCAAAACAGCTATTCAGGGAGATGAGTCCCCTGAATATGCTCCTGTACCACCAACGTAGGATATACTTGCTGGCTTAAACCCCCCAGCAGTATCAGAGACTCTACCAGCCATCGCCGTTCAGGATTCCTCTCAAAAGGAGCCTGCAGCCACCATAGAAGGGGTACCCACACATCTGGGATCTTCCTCACTTGAGGAGATTGCCATTGAAGAGCACCATCCTCCCCAGGTGCACACTGCTTCTACCCTATCTCCCCATGCAACCGCCCCCCAAAGTCCAACCATAATTCATTGCAAACATGCTGACTCAGTTGCATGCCTCTCCTCCTCCCTAACACCCACCAACAAAGGGAGAACCACAGACATTGAGGAAGAGATCATCATGCTTCTGACAACCACAACACCGGGGTTTACAAGTTCTATCTCCTAGTGTGGATAGGGAGTTTAGAACATCTAGTGAGGCTGCCACCTCTTCTGTATCAGCACATGATCAGAATGAGGTTGGTAACATAGCTAAGACCTCACTAGAGGCAACAGCTGATGAGGACATAGTCCTGAGGCTGGAAGTCCCCAGTTCCAAGAAAAAGGGGCACATGCTACAACTGGTCTACACCCAGTGCATGTACATCCTGCTACAAGCAGGAGGTCAGGTGATTCCGCTTCTGCTGATGATGAACTGGGCTTTTTCTATGACGTTCTAGCCCACAACACCATCCTGGAGGCTGAGGTAAGCACACTACAAGAACTGCTTGCCAAGAAGTCTCAGGACGCAAGTCCATCTGCCCCCACCAACCCACAGATGGCACCTTCATTTGAAGGTTCCCCAAACACTTTACCCTCTCACTTCACTAAGCCTCCAACCTCTGCTTTTGGCACTATCTCTCCTGGGACAGAACCCCCCAGAGCAGATGGTTGCTGTATTCCAACAATCCCTACCTCTCATCACTCCCATCATCAATGAATTGTTTATAAAGCCATTGATGAGAGGATCTCCTCAAGTCTACAACCGCTCATTGAGGATGCTGTGCAAAAGAAACTTTCTGCGGTACAAACCCCTGCCACCAATGCATCCAAAAAGGGGGAGAGTACTGCAATGAAAGAAAAGAAAAGAAAAAGAACTGAGGATGAGAAGGCACAAGAGAAAACCCAGGAGTTGGAACAAGAAAAGGAACAAATGATCACTTACAAAAGAAAGAAAAGTCCTGGTGATCAAATGAATGCTGAAGAAAAATCCTTCGAAGAGCTGGTAAAAGATGCAGATGACACACACAGCCGATCCATGGACAAAATCATTGAGCAACTCTTCAAGCAAGGCTTTGATACAGCCACATTAGACAGTGAAATCAGGAGGTTGGAAGTAGAGGAAATTCAAAACAGATGGCTGGGTATGATGTGTTGGGGAAAGAGAGATTGGAGATCATGATGGAGATTCGTTCATGGACCAGAGATAGCATTCTGGCTATAGCCACCAGAATCTGTTTGTCTGAGCAATTTCATAAAGGGATAATCATTGAAGCACTTGATGAGGCTAGGGCTGGAAAAAGGTTTGAAATGGCAAGACTTACAAAAGCCAAACTCACAACCAAAATGCTTGAACAACCTTCCCAATCACCCACTCAAAAACAGCCTACCCCTCAAATCTCCAAACCAATCTCAAAACCCAAATCCAAACATCCTCAATCTTCAAAACCAATTCCTTTACCAACCCAACCATCATCCAGTGATACACCTAGAAGGAGGAGAAGGGTGCAGAGGATAGAAGAAGATGAAGAAGAAGAGGATGAAGATGATAGTCTGCCACTCTCTGCTGTTCTAAAGCTACCAGAACCCAGGAGTCAACCCATGATCACACCTGACTCTCAAAGGGAAATGGTTAGAGTCAAAATAGAAGATGAAGAACAACAGAAGCAGCACGATGAGCAACTACTGAAGATGGTTGACAAGGAATTTCCTCAGTCATCATCAATACAAGCCATGAAAGGGCATGCTCAGAGGCTGTACACTCTCAGACACACATTTCAGTATCAGAAGGAGAGAGTGAGAGTATGGCCAGACCCCAAGGTGAGTTCTAGAATCCACAAAAGATCCATTCCACACAGATACAATGGCCAGGTTAGAAAAACAATAGACTCTACAATCATGTTGGCCATTGTGGTCTCACCATGGGAAATAATCGATGAATTCAAGAAGGCTCATCAATCAAAAATGACCCCTCAAGCCTTACTGGAAAACAAGATGATCAAAAAGGGGTTATTATATAAGAAGCTTGAAGACATTAAGAAGAATGAGCTCCAGTTACTCCTTGAGGGCACTCATCCTGATGAATTTGTCTATAGGAGGTAACTACTGTGGAGTTGAAAAATGGCAGGACTGTGAAGTACTTATCTGAGTACTATGGTCCAGAGTTCTTCTTTGAAGGAGGAGTAGAAGAACTCTCCAAGGAGGAACAGGTTGTTCTCCTTGAGGCCTATATTCGAGAGTCGTACCGACTCATAATGGGGAAGTAGATCTGATGAATGGGATAACAACTCTATGTCCAGTTCCCCAAAACAGAGTTCCCATTCATACCTTGCCAAACAAATCTCTGAGATCTCTTCCCAGGCCAGTGCTTATATGGGTCATCTTCTCAACTGATGAAGAAGGAAAAAGACCAACCATTTTGCCAACAATAAGTGGGAAAATAAATCAATTAGAGGTTTTGGCTGCATTGGTTCAGGGGGAGTTTGTTGGACCAAAAGAACAAATGAGCCAAGATCAGAAAACCTCTAAGTCCCACATGATATCACAACAACTGCTGAAGGCTTCATTAGCAGTTCGACAAGTGCTGAAAACTTCAACAGCTGAAGACTAAAGTGCTGAAGCTCAACAGCTGAAGAACACAAGTGCTGATGAAACGTCTGAAGTTCAAGTTTGAAGACCAAGTACTGAAGTTTGAGTAGTTTGTCACAACAGCTGAAGAGTACTTCTTTAGTAGTTGTGATATCAGTAGTTTTATGTTTTTATTTTCAGTAGTTTTGTAAAACGACTAAAGAGCTTGTTCTTTAGTCGTTATAATATCAGTAGTTTTATGTTTTTATTTTCAGTAGTTTTGTAAAACGACTGAAGAGCTTGTTCTTCAGTCGTTATAGTATCAGTAGTTTTATGTTTTTTCAGTAGTTGTAGTAACTGATAACACTTAGTATTTTTGTAGAAGATGTCAGCTGTTTTGACATCTTCAGTAGTTGTGTTTCAGTTGGAATAATTCTGTTAGATGTCACTATCAAGTGACATCAGGAGACGTCACATCTCTTATATAAGAAGTGTCGACCTAATTGTAAGTGTGACATTTCGTTACCACGAAGCGAATACTAAATGAAATTTATTTGCAGAATTCTCTCTATTTATAATCGTTTTTGTTTTTTATTGAATATCTTTTCGTTCTTGTGAATTGGCTAATTCCTTGTTAGAATTCCGCTGTTATACTCTCTAATCAATCAAACGTAGATCACTGATCCTAACATTCAGCACTTGTGTTCTTCAGCTGTTGAGCTTCAACACTTTAGTCTTCAGCTGCTGAAGTCTTCAGTACTTGATCTTCAGCTGTTGAAGTCTTCAGCACTTGTCGAACTGCTGATGAAGCCTTCAGCAGTTGTTGTGATATCATGTGGGACTTGGAGGTTTTCTGATCTTGGCTCATTGGTTCTTTTGGTCCAACATGTGGTAGGTCATAGATCCGGGTGAGGATGGAGCCTACCCAACCAAGCTGCATCCCCTAATGGTTCGGGGATGCTTTTTGAGGATCAAGTACACTGGTGACATCAATGCCGACATGCTGAACAAGAGCAACATGTGCCCACAGTTCAAGTATTTGGCACATGTGATCCTAAAGTGTTTAGCCTCCAGGCATGGAGGATTTGACGAGATGTCCAACCAAATCCAGAATGCATATGTTGCACTGGTACTCAACCACCCATTCAGTTTCTCTCGCATGCTTTTCTCGTACGTGATCGAGAACATTGAGGCCAAGGAAAGGAAGGATTTTGTATGTACCCATGTTTCTTGCAGATGATTATAGATGAGAAGCTTCCTATATTTAGATCCTCCCGGCATTCGTTGATGTTCAGAACAACTTCCATTTCTCTCAGCCATTGGTGAGCAGCAGCAGCAGTGCCATTACAATCAAAAGTAGGGGGCTTGCATCGTTGAAACACCCCATAGTTACAGCCTCGTGCCACCTTCGGCGCATGCTCCTCTTCTTCCTCTTCTTCCTAGTCATTAGACAGAACCATCTCAGTCTCAGGCTGTCTCCTTTCGCTTGTAGGTCTACTCCTTTCCCTTCTTTCCCTATCTCTAACAGCCTTTATCACTTTGGTCACCACAGACGGTAGAATCGTCTGCATGACCTAATGCACTTCCACCACAAAATCCTCCTTCACTAAGGCCCTTAAGTTAGCACTCTCATCACCGCCCCCCAGATGAGGGGTCTCTGTTTCTTCATGAACTACCTTTTCGGCTCTATGCCTTCCTCTGGAAAATTCATAAAAAGTCAGTGTTGCTAAGTGAGTTCTAGTTTTACAATAAAACATACTTTTACTTTCATTAAACCGTTCTTTACTTTTGCATGTGATCACATATCATACATACACATAGATAATATCATTACTATCTTCATCATTCATTCATTAACTTTGTTTCATTCATCGTACATCATTATCATTCACATTCATTACTTTCATTCATTTGTTCGTCATTATCATTTCATTCCATCAAAAACCATGAACCATACCCTACCGTTATGCATAAAGCTGGTTCTGGGCTGGGGTCCATCATAGACCCCCCGTCATGGCACACAACAGCCTGTCCATAGTACCTAGGGTAAGTTCAGGTGTACCATTGTTATGTGCTATACCCGCCATCATGCATAAAGCTGATACTGGGTTGGGGTCCATCATTCACCCCCCTCATGGCGCACAACAGCCTGGCCACAGTATCTAGCATAAGCGACAAAGGTTCTATACATATGGTCAATCACAAAGAAAGACCCCGATGTGCATCCTTCTGGGATAGCTAACCCACACACCGTTGGGCTAACACCCTACAATGGGGCGTCTCCCGACACACAAGGCTTGCAAGACTTTCTTTTCTTTCCATCGTTCATTAATGCATGCATTCATTCATCATGTTCCTTTTTCATTATCTTCCACTTTACGTTACATAATACTTTCATTTCATTCATTAACATTCAACGTAAAGTCACGAGAAAATAATCATAGAATAAGGAACACAAACAGTCATCATTATCATACAGGGCATCATACATTCATACATACATCACACATACCATCATGCATAAGCATCAACATACATCATAACATGCCACTCATAACATCTATGACATCAAAAGTCAACTTTTATAGCCCCCAAGAACCTCCCAAGATAAAGCCTACATTCATCCCTTTTTCCTAGAAAGTCAGAAAACATTCTAAGTGTTCATCCGCATTTGCTATATTTCATCCACATTTGCTATAGTTCATCCGCATTTGTTTTACTTCATCCGCATTTTTTCCTATTCACTCGCATTTTTTCCTATTCATCAGCATTTCATCCAATACTCATCCGCATTGACTTACTTAGTTGTTAGTGCTCATCCGCATTAACTGTTCATCCGCATTGGCTTTCCATTACTTATCTGCATTGACTTACTTAATAGTTAATGCTCATCCACATTAACTGTTCATCCACATTGACATTCCATTACTCATCTGCATTGACTTACTTAATGGTTAATGCTCATCTGCATTAACTGTTCATCCGTATTGACTTCCATTACTCATCCGCATTGACTTCCATTACTCATCCACATTTCTTCTGCATACTTAGGCAGGTTCTAAAACTTAACAAATGAGCCTTAGACATCAGATTTTAGTTCCCAATCACCATCCATCATGTTCTAAGCTTAAGTCTTAACTTCTAAGCCTTGGAAACACAAATATACATCAACAATCATGAACATAGCCCAACTTCATATCATAACATCAATATACGCACAGTCACACATACGGGTTCGAAACCCAGCTTAACGAAAACATTCATTCATGCATTTCCAGCCCCAAAATCAGTTAAAAACCAGTAAAAGAGAGGTTCTAGAACTCACATTTGCAGCTCTTAAGTATGGCTTCTTCCAAATTCGTTTGGCATTGAGTTCAACTGCCTAGAAACCCACTAAAAACATACCCGAACACATACAAACATACATAAGCATAAACCAGAGGATAAAACCAGTCAAGAACATCATAAACGCATGAATTCATACCTTAAATTCTAATTCTTCTTGTTCTTCCTTCAAAAGCAAGAGTTTTCTTCTCTCTTTCCTTCTCTCTAAAATATCCAAGAATTTGTGTGTAGAGAGAGTGATGGGCAGCCATTCCACCTTTATCACCTACTTTTCAAAGATTTTGTCCTTTTTGTCACTTTTAACCCGTAGACTTGGGTTTTATTTCTTTTTCTTCTTTTTATTCACTTTATTCTTTCTTTCTTTGCATTTAAAAATAACGGGTGTTACAGACTATAAGGGTATTTGACCCAATGTGGCTTACTAACTTGTCTGCTAATGATGTTTATACCTTATACAAGCAGCCACTATTCTATGACACACAAGATATTGTACGAGCTTTACAGTTCCAACAGTTATACGACTATGCTTTGCATTCGAGGTACACGCAGGAGTCACCAGAGATGAGAAGTACAAGAAATTTTAAGAACATGTGAAGAATGTTAGAAAATAGGCTAAATGAATTGGCTTCAAAGGTAGATCTCCAAGTTTATGAACAACAGATTGATCCATAACAGAGACAAAAGCTTGTTGAAGAAATACTAAAGATCCTAGAAGAAGGTGATGAATGTGAAGTTGAAAATAAGTTTTTGGTGCATCTGTAGTTTGATAAATTTAGCCTGATTTGGTTTCAATGTTAGAGCAATTGCATGTCATGAGAGCAATAGCAAAAGAGAGACAGAAGAACTTGGTGAAAAGCATGTCAGACAATAGGATAAACTAGGTCCAAGGGGGATTTTGTTGATACATTATGTACCTCGTTTATGTTCTTATATAAAAGTCTTTCATTACATGTGTAATGTATTGTTCAATGAAATATGATATGCATTTGATGCTTACTTAACTTTGAATATTTCATATTATTATTGTATTTGATCTAATTCATATGTATGAACATCTTATATAGGTTTGAGGTTGTTGTACATAGTTCTTAGTCAATAATGATTGAGAAATGTGTTCAACCGAGTTAGGTGATTATTCATGCTAATGGACCATACGCATGAATGAGTCATACTAATGAACCAGTAGCATGACTGAACCAAGAGAGTAGACCAGTCGTATGATTGAGACATAAGATTGACTCAGTCGTACGACTGAACCTTCAGTCATATGTATGACTCAATCACATGACTCAGTCGCATGACTGAACCATGCTAATGGTTCAGCCGTATGAATGGCAGCTGCAAACCTATAAATACCACTTAATTCATGGAAAACAGAAAACTTGGGAGAAACATTGAATATACATAACCTAGCCATCCAAAGCATCCAGAACACCCAATCCAACTTCATAGTTTGTTCTTGATCGATTTCTACTCATTCTTAAAGTTTGTTTCATCGTTAGATCGATCAGGTTATCATTCTCACTAATTGGATCGCCAATCAGATACCCTTCTCGATCAGTGCACTCTGGTTAATGCTCGGCTGTGACATGTTCAATCTCTATTTCATTTACATTATTTAGCTCATCGTTACTTGTCACATCAAAAGTAGGTGCATCTTTGACAATATCGTCTGGATTTAGCCTGAACATCTCTGCAAGTTGCTCATCAGTCAGGTTGTGTATTATTTATCCTTTTCGGGAGTATAGCTCACCGACCTTCTCACAATCCCTTGCAAATCAAGAATCATTGTGAGTTGAGACTTGATTTGCTCTAGGGGAGCAACATCATATTGATCTTGCTAAGATGTTTTATCTGCTTGATTTAAACATGTAACACATCAACCATTAGTAATTAATCAAGACATTTAAACAGTAGATAAATATATATAAACATTAATTACACAACTATAATACAAGATTGAAGTACACAAGTTTTCAAATACATAAAATTCTAGTCATTACTTTTGTCTTTATCAGTCAACTCCTCAACCGCAGGGTCTGATGATGATGATCTTTGGTCTTGTGCTTTCTTTGTCCTTCTCTCTTGACCTTGAGCTGAGGCAGATGTAACTGCATCACCTTCTTCAACGTTGTCATCATCTTTCTTTCCCATTGACCCTTCATCATCACTATCATCTTCTTCCTTAGACTCATCATCATCACTATCATCATCATCATCATCATCATCATCATCATCATCATCATCATCATCATCATCTCCATCACCATCTCTGATCTTTAGAGGCTCATCTTTAGATCCCTTCATTCTGAGCATCATGTTTTTATTCTTAGCCTCCAACTCCTTAATCCTTTTAACTGATTTCTCATTCTGCTTCTTGAGTTGGGAAATCTACTGTGCTTGAGTAGCATTGAGCTCCACAAGCTGACTAAGCTATGTTGCTCTCTGCTCATCCGCAGCTAACAGCTTAAGCACCCTCCTGTTTAGTGTTGTTAGTTGTTCCTCTACCCCAATGGAGGGTAAAGTGGGTCCTGTGGTGAAGGTAGTGTGGGTTGATGGACCTACTTGATGGTTGGTGGTGGTAGTGGTGATGTGGTGAATATGGGTGGTAGGATAATAGTGGATGGTGAACGGGTGGTAGTAGTAGTGGTGGTTGGGAGTGTAGTAGTAGTGGTAGGGGGTGTGGTAGTGGTGGTGGTAGCTGTGGTGGATGTGGTGTTGCCTGTGGCAGTAGTGGTGGTTGTGGTAGTGGTAATGGATGGGGTTAAAGTAAATCTCGGCCTCTTACCCTTTTTGCCATAAGGGTGAGCCATTCTCTCTTCCTGGAACCCTAGAAATACAGGCTCTCCCTTGGCTGCTAGGTTGGTTCGAGGTGTAAGATGGATCTTTATCAATAGTAACAGCATCCCCGGACTCCCCTTGGCATCCACCAACCGCCTTGAGCCTCTCTCAGTGGCTACGACCCGGCTCCCCACTATGCGCACCAGAGGCTCCTCGTCCGGCTCCTCATCCTCCGCCATCTGAAAATCAGGTGTAGTGGAGTCTACTCGGGTCCACCTGGATCATCACCTCCTTGACCATCCCCATGGTCATTATCGTCAGAATCATTAGAGGGTAGAACAATTGGCTCAATATCTGAGTCACTATTGTCATGATGCCATTCCTCCTAGTTGGCACCACATAATCCTCCCGGACCAGATGCCCAAACAGTCTCCTTACAGGGGGTTCACCTTCTTGCCCCGGTATACATTCATCCTCCTGACGGTGGTGTCATCCATCACCTCTAGTGTAGATGCATCCTGACTCTCCTTGGGCAGCAAAGGAAGCTTCTGGTCTATGATGGGGGTACATGTAGAAGCCTTCCTTACCTTTGGCCTCGATGTTCCGACCCAGTAGGTGAAGATCATCCATGAGAAATGGAACGGATGGTATAGTAGCAGAGCTATGTAAGCATTCTGGATTTGGTCAGACATCTCATCAAAGCATCCCTTCGTCGAGGCTATGCACTTGAGCAGCCAAGTACTTGAACTGTGGGCACATGTTGCTCTTGTTGAGAACACCTGCATTTATGTCCCCAGCATACTTGGCCCGAAGGAAACAACCTCTAACAGTCAGTGGATGCAGTCTGGTTGGGCAGTCACCATCATCACCTACTCTAACACTCTCCTCAGGTTTTCCTCACTAATCTGTATCTCTTCTCCAAATATGGTGCTCCGAATACGATGCGGCTCAGCAGACCTGTCGACTATCGCGCTTTCCCAGAAAGCCTGCTGAATCGATCGATATGGTGTGCACGGGGTAGATATAGCCAAGATCCTTGATCTCTGTAGGAAGGCAATAATCCCAGCAAAATCAGATGCATTCCTGGAGGTGACGTCTAGATGTGCACAGAGGTTATGCTTTGTGCTCATAGTCCATGTACTCGCCATGTTTTTGTTACACAAGATAAATAAACGTTAGAGTGTGTGTAAGTGAATGACACTTGAAATAAATGGACTTGAATCATTCTATTCTATCGTGTGAATGGATAATGCGACTGAATCTTAGTTGTGTGAATGAGCTTTGTCGTGAGAATAAGCCTGCGACTTAACTAAGTCGTATGCTGTTCTATGCGGTTGAACAAGTCATGCAAATGAATTCATACGCATGGTTCATTCATGCGGTTGAGTCATTCGCCAATTTCAATTGTGCGATTGAAGTTCATCGGGGTGTCCATTCACATATGTCTCTGTACAGTACTGTAGGATCGATTCTTGGTCTATACTTGATGTTAAACGTTCAGGGTAGACTCATTGGACTCGCATTCCATCAAAATAATGCTTAGTACTAAATAATTTGATGATTAAGTACAGATTAGTGGTTTATTTTGAAGATTTTGTCTTGATTTTGTTTAGACCTGATTTGAACGTTAGGGCTTGATTAAACTATGCATTTTGGTCTATTTTAGTCTTTCATTACCTATAAAAACAAAGCGCAATCGTTAGTCTCACAAACGGGGCGCTAAATCACAAATATGAAATTTTGGCAGAGTAATCTTGCTTTCGTGTGATTTATGTGTGATTTGGGGTTGATGGATGTCTGTAACCGACTCTCCCTCTATTTATACTAGGGTTTCCTTCGGTCGTGCGACTAAACCTATTCGCACTCTTGATTCGTGCGAGTGGGGCTCAGTCGTGCGACTCGCTCAGTCGGTCATATTCTATCGTGCGACTGACTCATTCAGTCAGCTCCATTCGTGCGATTGGTTCATTCTGGTGATCCAATCGTACGACTTGACCCATGCATATTGTCCAATCGTATGTCTGGTCCATCCATGTGGTTCAGTCATGCGATTGGGCTCATACGTATGATCCAATCGTGTGACTAGTCCATACTTATGGTCCCGTCATGCGAATGGCACATACTTGTGAGTTTGACCTTACGACCATTCAAACACTTAGCCCTTTTAACTATAGATAAAATGTTACGATCGATGATCATCTGAGACATGATCCTTTTAACATTGAAAACTGTTGATCACCTCAGACGTGATCCTTTTAACAAAGAACCGATTGGTCACCTCAGATTTGACCTCTTTTAAGTAAGTTTTTCATAGATTGAATTCTGATGCGTAGTCTGACTTTTACCAACTAAATGACTAAAAATTAATAAAAATCAACTAGAAAATTTTAGAAAACAAAATTAAGACATATTTTTGTATTTTTATTAGAGATGGATTTTAAGCCTATTAGAGTAATTCTAATCGATTTTACTTCCTGGACAGCATAGCTTCAATTCCTGTTTATCATTTCTAGTATGATTCATTTTGGAATCATATAGGTGTATGAGAATCACTTTGGACATTTTAATAAACAATCTTGATGCTAGATCCTTGTTTTCACTAATAGTCAATAGCAATTTTAGGAAATTATACTAGAGCTACAAGATGCACACAATGATTTGACTTTCAAGAACTGCAGCTCATGATGATTGTCAGTATACTTGTCCTCTTAAATCCATACACAGATTTTTGACACACATTGGTGATGATTTAAGGTTTAATTATTTCAACAAACATTTTTGGATCCCATGCTTATATGGTAATCAACGTTCCTAAGGAGATTTTTTAGCGGTCTACGGGTATATTTCAAGAAAAAACTATTCTAAGAGCTTTCGAAGAGATGCCAAGCCTCAGGTCAGTGCCACCGTACAGCAAAGAGGTGCAAACAACAATGAATTCTAGAATATTTAGGTTATGCTTATCCTCAGGTCAGTGCCACCGCATAACAGAGAGGCACACAACCTATCTTCTTGTTTGAGCAATTTTTCTTTTAGCACATATTGCACCAACAACATTAGTTATTAGCTTGATTGCTTTTTGCATTTTTCATGTGCTTCGCTGATATTTTATCGTCATCCGCACACATATGTGGCTTTTATTTTGCTCTTCACCCCTTATTGGAACAACATTGATTGTGTTAACCAGGGATAAGATGAGAACCCATAACAGGTTGAACAACTTAGTTTGAAATTGAAACCACCAATGAGGTCTACTTGTCTATTGTGTTGAATCTACTGACACATCATATAATGAACTACCAGCCTCTAGGTCTACCTTCTCAATGTTACCTTGGTAGCCTACTAGTTTTACTATCATTTTTCTTTTTATTTTACTTAGACTTTTCAGACTTAAACTTTGACTTTTGCATCTTAATTAGTTAAACCTTTTGAAGTCCCAAATAATTTGTTTCGTGTGCACTATCATTTCCAAATACGTTGAATTATTATCATAGATTTCATTTCTTTCCTTTTTGCTAAGTTGTCATCCTCCCTTGTTTTTTTACGTAATTAAATAAAACGACTAATTTAATACTAATCTAACCTATTCTCCCCCTAAAATTCTAAAACCGAAAATATTTTTTGAGTTTTTGGATTTTATGGAAACAGGAAAATAAAATAAGAAAAAATAAAAGAAAATAAAACATAAATTGTCGGACTAAACATTTTCATCCTCTGTGATCACATCACTTTTCTTTTTCACGCCATTAACCTCTAATAGATATAAAAATCTCGGTTTATCAAATGCTTTTGTGTATAGGTCGGCACGTTGAAAATTCGTATTATTTTTAACGACATCAATTAAATGCTTTTCAAAACAATCACGTATAAAGTGATATTTAATCCCCATGTGTTAGTTTTAGGATGTTGGACTTGATTTTTAGTTAGGGCTATAGCAGCAGAATTATCAACATAAATAGTAGTGTTAGAGAATTGCAAACCGTAATCTCAAATTTGCTGTTGAATCCAAATAATCTACGAACAACAACTTGCAGCAGCAACGTATTCAGCTGCACAAGTTGACAGAGCAACCGAGGTTTGCTTCTTACATTGCCAGGTGACTAATCTTCTCCCAAAGAATTGGCGTCCTACAGATGTTGACTTGTAGATCATTTTGCAGCCGCCGTAATCCGAGTCACTATACACTATAAGCTCAAAATCATCGTCATAAGGATACCACAACCCGAGTGTTGGAGTACCCTTTAGTTAACGGAAAATCCATTTAACTCCTATGAGATGGGTGAGTTTTGGTTTCGCCTGATATCTTGAATAGAGACACGTCACGTACATGATGCCTGGTCGTGAGCCTGTGAGGTACATGAGGGATCCAATCATTCCTCGGTACACGGTGGCATCCACCAGATCACCATTTTCATCGGGTGCCACGTCGTGGTTTGTAGCAAGTGGAGTCCCAGCTACCGAAGCATTCTCCATATCGAACCGACTGAGGATAGCGCCTACATACTTGGTCTGATGTAGAAATATTCCCTTAGGTGTTTGATCCACATGTAACCCGAGAAAGAACTTCAACTCTGCCATGGCGCTCATCTCAAATTCAGCTTTCATTACTGTTTCAAATTCATTACATAATTATTCGTTTTTGGAACCAAAGATTATGTCATCAACATAAATCTGAACTAGCAGTAAGTTACCATCATTTTCTTTGATGAATAGTGTACAATCAATGAATCGAGAGCTTCTCACATGCTCTTGGGGCTGGTGGAACCCGTAGAGAGCCTTATCCAGCTTGTAAACTCTATCCCGATGGTACGGATCCTCAAATCCTTCGTGTTGACTAACATACACTATTTCCCGGATTTCACCATGAAGGAATGCATTCTTGACATCTAGTTGATAAACTTTAAGCTTCATATAAGATGCATTGGCTAGGAAGATACGGATTGCTTCCATTCTCGCCACAGGTGCAAACACTTCATTATAATCAATGCCTCCGACTTGTCGAAATCCTTAAACTACAAGTCGAGCCTTGTTTCATGTTATGACCCCTTGGTCATCTTTCTTGCATTTCAAGACCCATTTAGTGCCAATGACCTTAGCACCTTTTGTCTATCCGCAAGTGTCCATACTCCTAACTTCTTGAATTGAAGAATTCTTCTTGCATGGCACTCATCCATGCCACATCATTTAAGGCTTCACTTAAACATTTTGGCTCAAATTGTGACACAAAACATCTATAAGCACCATCATGAAGATAGCCTTTTCCTATGACTGAGGCATAATCAGCTGAGTATAGTTGATTTCATGTCTGTACTCCCGATTGTACATCCCCTATGACATTGTCCAGAGGATGATATGTAGGATTTTATGTGCCCAAGACACTTAGAATATTGATGTGGTAAGTACGTTATGATCCAATTCGGGTTATACCCAATAACAAGCTTAGCAAACACAAATAATATTTATTGATGATATGATCATGCAATTAAATATTAACACCAATTTAGAAAATGGTTTTTCTAAACAAGTTGCATATGAGATGGAACAATTTATTAGGATATTTTTCAATGATATTATTTGTAATGTTATTTAGATGACATTACAAATTAATAATGGCATTATACATGTAGTACAATTAAATGGTTAATTGTATACATCTACTAAGAGATAAATCACAAGACCATTTAACTTGTGTATGTGTAAAAAAAAAGGGGGGGGAAACCCAATTTTCGGCCACCCCTCCCCTTTTTCCTATTGGACCAATTTCTTTGAAAACACAATACACATTAAAGGGTATTGTAGCTCTCTTGGACCAGCCATTCATTATTCATTATATGCAAAAGACACAAACTCTCTTTCTCTCTCTATTTTCGGAACAAGGCAGCAGCTTTAGAGGTTTAGAAGATCAAATTTGTGCTTCTTTTGTTGGTGATTCATCCTAACAAGAAGGTTTTGCTTAGAGCTTTGGGTATACTAGCTTGAGGGGACCTCCCTTGGAACCTTGGCCGAATTTTAGCATCCAAACACTCCATCTTTGGTCGAAATTCTGCTGGAGAAAGGTAGCAAATCACAGCTCTTTGTGGCTGTGATTTTATGTAGTTTTACATTAGGTTATTGCTTGTTCATTCACATATTAAAGATCCTTTGATTATGGGTTTGTTTGTACACTTGTATGGTAACTAACAACATTTTTTTCAGCTTTAAAATCGGTTTTAAAGCTATTCTTATCCGCTGCGTTTTCTGAACATTTAAATGGTTAAACTTGTGTTTTATGTTCTTACAAACCCGTCAATGGCATCTAGAGCCGGTTATGTGGATGACTTGCTTGTGTTGTTCTTTAAAATTGGTTTTAAAGGATGTTTATAGACATTTTTTAGGCTGTTTTGGGGTGTTATTGTTTGGTTGAATGATTCCCCAACTTTCAAGGTCATATCACACATGCTAGTGATTAGATCTTGAAAGATACATATCTTGATGTGTTGATTGTTTGGACAATATTCAAACCAAAATTTCAGTTTATGTTGGCTGAAATTTGGTGGTTTTAAAGGGGTTTCATTAGATGTTTTGATGTTATGATCATTGGATGATAAAGTGCATAACCTAGCCATTGACCTTGTGATGTTTGGATGCTTGTGTTGGTTGTATTCATTCATTCAATTTGGTTGTAATTTTGTTTCATTATTTGGTTGTAATTATTCATTCATTTGGGTTTGTAATAGAGTAGGTGCATTTCTTTTATTAGAAAAATGTATTAGGATACAATTTTGTAAAAGGAAGATGCACAAGTTCAAGACCCGAAGATGGACATCAAAGACATGGAACTTGAAGCATATGGATGCAAGTTCAAGTGGGGTCCAAGATGACCTGCATTTTGTGATTGTTTTCAACCTTAGAAAAGACCTTATGACAACACTTGTGATGGCAAACAAGTGTTGTTAACTTAGTAGCTATGGTCATGCACTCATGTTTGTATATATATGCTTGTTTGATTGTTTGTTGTTTGATTGTTTGGTTTGTATTTGAATATTCATAACAAACTCATTAACAAACTTAACAAGCTGAAAATGTTGGTTCTTTAAAGTTAATAAAAGTTATTAAATGGTTTAATGATTTTAAAGATTAAAATTGGTTTTAATCTAAGAACCATAGGGTACCTTGTATTTGAAAGCATACAAATACAAGTACATAGAGTTTTCTAAACTAGAATTAAGAAATCTCTAAAATTTAAAAACGAGATCAACACCGTCCTTTTACACAACACTTGAGTCACTTGGGAACTCTTAGTGGGATAAAGGTCACCTAACCATTTGAGGGAACTTGTGATTTGAGGTGAGAATGCCTTACTTATGGGATAAAGGTCACCTAACCATTTGTTTTGGCAAACTCACACGTGGGTGTAAGTAGGATGTCTTGATTTGCAAACCATGTTAAATGGATCACCTACAATGTGTTTCCAAATGGTGTTGATGGGATTTACATGCCGACTTTACATATGATGTTCAAGGGTCGATCCCATACCTCTAGAAGTTGCAAATGGTTGCAACCGTCAATCGTTGACCACCTTATTAATTTAAATCGTGGGATAAAGGTCACCTAACCACAATTTAAATGTAATGTTGGGTTCTAGATTTTAATATATATTGACCTTAATAGGCATTAATTATTAAAATTGATAATATCGAAAATACTAAATAAAACTTTGTAAATTTTGTAGATGGCCTCTAATAATGATAATTCCGATAACTCATCCGCGTCCAACCAATCTTTACGAGCGATCCTCCAAAAGGAACGTCTAAGTCACAACAACTTCATCGATTGGTATCGAAACTTGAGAATCGTTCTCAAGCAAGAGAGAAGATCGTACGTTTTAGACGACCCTATCCTGATCAACCTAGCGAGGATGATGAGGAGGCCTTCAATGATTGGCTAAAGTACACTGAGGACTCCGTCCAAATGTCTTGTCTCATGCTAGCGAGCATGACTCCGGATCTCCAAAGGAGTATGAACACCACGGGCTTATGACATGATAACCCAGCTGAAGGAAACGTTCCAACAGCAAGCGAGGGTTGAGCGTTTCGAAACGGTTCGAGCACTCCATGCATGTCGTATGGACGACAACCAATCTGTTTCATCTTATGTACTTAAGATGAAAAGTCATATTGACCGCCTCGAGAGGCTTAATTGTCCCGTCTCGAAGGAATTGGCCACGGATTTGATCCTCAATGGCCTTACCAAAAGGTTCGAGACATTCGTGTTGAACTATAACATGAATGCTTGGATAAAAGCATTGGTGAGCTTCACTCAATGCTCAAAACGGCCGAGGCGGCCATGGGTAAAAGGGTTTTACCCGTTCTCACCATTAATAAAGGTGGGAACAACAAAAGGCCTCGTCCCGCACCCAAGGCAAAGTTGCCAAGGGTAAGGGACCCGCTTGGGGAAAAGGGAAGGGGTGGCAAGGGTGCCACCCAAACCACAAGAGAAGAAGCAAAAGGTTGCTACAAATGACCCATGCTTCAAGTGTGGGGAGATTGGACATTGGGCAAGGAATTGTCCTGTCCCTCCAAGAGTTGAAAGCCAAGAGGGATGCCGGGCAGACCTCAGGTACAATATACATGATTCATATTGATCTTAATGTTACATCTTCTAACACATGGGTTTTGGATACCGGATGTGGAACTCACATTTGCAATTTGTTGCAGGGGTTCACAAGAAGTAGGGACTTCAAACAAGGGGATGTTAGCCTCTTCATGGGAATGGAACTAAAGTCTTAGTTGAAGCTCGTGGAGACTACATCCTAAGACTTCCAAGTGGTTTGGAAGTTATTTTGAAGAATGTTTTGTATGCTCCTAGTTTGACTAGGAACATTATTCTGTATCCCAATTAAGACATTATGATTATGTATTATCTTTTATTGAAAATGATATTCATGTTTCTTTAAATGGTATGTTCTATTTTAAAGCTATTCCAATTAATGGTATTTATGAATTGGTTCATGAAAATACTTTAAATAGTTCATTGTACCAAACTAACACCAAGAAACTCAAGTTGGACTTAAGTGATACCTATCTTGGCATTGTCGTCTTGGTCATATAAACAAGAAACGTTACAAACACTTCAAAAGAATGGTCTTTTAAAACAAATGAATGTGATTCATTTGATGTTTGTGAGTCTTGTTTACAAGGTAAGATGACTAAGGCACCCTTTAGTGGAACTACCGAAAGGGCAAAAGATTTATTAGGAATCATACATTCGGATGTATGTGGTCCTTTTAAGCCAATGACTAGGAATGGTGAAAGATACTTCATTACCTTTACCGACGATTATAGTCGCTATGGGTATGTGTACTTGTTAAGGCAGAAAGACGAAGCTTTTGAAATGTTCAAAATCTTCAAAATGAAGTAGAAAATCAACTCAACAAGTCAATTAAAATTCTTCGTACCGATAGAGGAGGTGAATACCTAAGTGATGCCTTTCAAAATCATCTTAGGAGTTGTGGGATTGTCTCACATCTCACTCCACCTGGAACACCACAACATAATGGTGTGTCTGAGAGGAGGAATCGAACCTTATTGGATATGGTCCGATCTATGATGGCTAGAAGCACATTACCTCTATCATTTTGGGGTTTCGCTCTGCTCTCCGCGGCCCGTATTCTAAATATGGCCCCAACCAAAAAGGTAGAAAGGACACCTTTTGAGATATGGCATGGAAGAATTCCATCCCTATCGTACTTAAGGGTTGGGGATGTGAGGCTTATGTTAAGACTCCCACCTAAACAAATTGATGTCCGATCCACCAAGTGTATCTTTATTGGATATCCTAGAGATTCTATGGGATATTATTTCTATGATCCAATGGAACAAAAGGTGTTTGTTGCCAGAAAGGGTAAGTTCTTAGAAGCAAAGTTCCTTATGGAAGGAGCTAGCAGTAGAACAGTGGATCTTGAGGAAGATCAAGAACCACAGCCCGATGCACGTTTGGTTGAAACTAGCACTCAACATAAGGATGTTGAGGATGATCAAGTGGTTGATCAATACACACAACACGTTCGCAGAAGTGGTAGAACTAGTAATCCACCTGAAAGATATGGATTTTTCATGGATGGATGCTATGTGATAGATTCTGATGAACCAACCACATACCATGATGCAATGTCCAACACGGATTGTGACAAATGCTTGAAGCCATGAACGTTGAGATGCAATCCATGTATGACAATCAAGTATGGGACTTGGTTGTACCACCTCTTAACTCCAAGATAGTTGGAAGTAAGTGGGTTTTCAAGAAGAAAACCGATATGCATGGAAACTTGGATACTTATAAAGCTAGACTTGTAGCAAAAGGTTTCACTCAAACTCAAGGGGTGATTATGATGAAACCTTCTCACCTGTTGCGATGCTAAAGTCTATAAGGATATTGTTTGCCATAGTTGCTCATTATGATTATGAGATTTGGCAAATGGATGTCAAACCGCTTTCCTAAATGGATATCTTGAGGAAGATGTCTATATGGTTCAGCCTGAAGGTTTTGTCGATCCAAAACATCCTAATAAAGTATGCAAGTTAAAGAAATCAATCTATGGATTGAAACAAGCATCGAGAAGCTGGAATCATCATTTGATGAGGAGGTCATGAAATTTGGCTTCATCAAAAACGCTGATGAAGCATGTGTGTATAAGAAGGCTAGTGGGAGCACAATTACTTTCCTAGTATTGTATGTTGATGACATACTACTATTTGGAAATGACATTCCAACCTTGGAAGGTGTAAAAACCTGGCTTGGAAGTTGTTTTTCCATTAAGGATCTTGGTGAAGCCGCCTATATTCTGGGATTAAAGATCTATAGGGATAGATCAAGGCGGTTGATTGGTTTGAATCAAAGTGCATATATTGATAAAATCTTGAAAAGGTTCAAGATGGAGAATTCTAAGAAAGGTACCGTACCTATTCAAAGAGGAACGATATTGAGTACGGCTCAATGTCCAAGCTCAAAGGAGAGCAAGATAAAATGAAGGCAATCCCATACGCATCTGCTATAGGATCCATCATGTATGCAATGATATGCACTCGACCGGACGTGTCATGCGCCTTAAGCATGACAAGCCGTTACCAGCAGAATCCTGGAAACAGTCATTGGATGGCTGTTAAGAACATACTTAAGTACCTAAGGAGGACAAGAGATATGTTCCTGATCTATGGATCTGGTGACGAGGAACTCGTTGTAAAAGGTTACACGGATGCAAGTTTCCAAACCGATCGTGACGATTCACGATCACAATCGGGATACATTTTCATTTTGAATGGAGGAGCTGTCTCTTGGAAGAGCTCCAAGCAGGATGTGGTGGCTCTATCAACTACAGAATCAGAATATGTCGCCGCCTCATTGGCAGCTCAAGAAGCTGCGTGGTTGAAGAAATTCATTGCCGATCTAGGGGTTGTCCCTTCCATTCAGGACCCCCTAGAGATTTTTTGTGACAACGAGGGTGCGATTGCTCAAATCAAGGAACCCCGTGCTCATCAAAAGACTAGGCACATTGAGCGGAGATTCAACTACATACGAGATGAAGTTGAAAAGGGAAAGATATGTATTTGCAAAGTTCACACGGATCAAAACGTTGCTGATCCTCTCACGAAGCTCCTTGAAAAGGCAAAGCATGAAGGTCATACTTGTGCCATGGGACTTCGATATTCTAGTGATTGGATATGATCTGTAAATTTAGCATTTGGATATATGGAATTTTCTATTATTTGAATAAAATTATTTGGTTATAATGTTTCAAATAATATTCCAATTTAGCATGTTTAATCCATGAGTAAAATGTTTACTCTAAATGTCCGTAGTCGTTCATACTTGTGGGAACAAGTTTGAAGGTAAGACTATTATGAACTTGGATTGGTTGATATTCATAAGGATGAATATAGAGCAATGGGTTGCTACCAAGGTACATAGATATTTGTGGGTTACAAATATTGGACTAACCCGCATCTCAAATTTTACTACATGGAATCTTATTGATTGATCATAAATAATTTGAGTAAAGGCGAATATCATTTGGTATCCTCCAACCTGAGATACATATTGGGTTTTGATGTTCACCAAGTATTATACCTTGAGCATATTCTTCACTGTCCTGAAATAGTGGACAGTACATAAGGACATGTCCAGGTATAACACGAGGTGTTTGTGAGAAACGTATGTAGTCAAGATGGAATTTGTTCCTCTTATTCGTTGAGAGTTAGATGTCTAAGGCCTGATTAAGTTAAATCAACAAGGAATGATCATTCTGTGTCCTTGGATTTAACATGACATCTGTAACAAAAGGATAGATGATTAATTCACCTAAATCATATCAAGTAGGGTACTTGAAAGGGATGATGTTATTGAATGGCTATAAGTCATGCGTATTAAGGGTAGTAAACCGTTGTTAGGCGGTATTTACTGCTTGCATCAATCTTCTATGAATCTTGGGGAAGTGGGAGATTGTAGGATTCTATGTGCCCAAGACACTTAGAATATTGATGTGGTTAGTACGTTATGATCCAAGTCGGGTTATACCCAATAACAAGCTTAGCAAACACCAAATAATATTTATTGATGATATGATCATGCAATTAATATAACACCAATTTAGAAAATGGGTTTTCTAAACAAGTTGCATATGAGATGGAACAATTTATTAGGATATTTTGTTCAATGATATTATTTGTAATGTTATTTAGATGACATTACAAATTAATAATGACATTATACATGTAGTACAATTAAATGGTTAATTGTATACATCTACTAAGAGATTAAATCACAAGACCATTTAACTTGTGTAATGTGTAAGAAAAAAAAAAAGGGGGGAAACCCAATTTTCGGCCACCCCTCCCCTTTTTCCTATTGGACCAATTTCTTTGAAAACACAATACACATTAAAGGTATTGTAGCTCTCTTGGACCAGCCATTCATTATTCATTATATGCAAAAGACACAAACTCTCTTTCTCTCTCTCTATTTTCGGAACAAGGCAGCAGCTTTAGAGGGTTTAGAAGATCAAATTTGTGCTTCTTTTGTTGGTGATTCATCCTAACAAGAAGGGTTTTGCTTAGAGCTTTGGGTATACTAGCTTGAGGGGACCTCCCTTGGAACCTTGGCCGAATTTTAGCATCCAAACACTCCCATCTTTGGTCGAAATTCTGCTGGAGAAAGGTAGCAAATCACAGCTCTTTGTGGCTGTGATTTTATGTAGTTTTACATTAGGTTATTGCTTGTTCATTCACATATTAAAGATCCTTTGATTATGGGTTTGTTTTGTACACTTGTATGGTACTAAACAACATTTTTTTCAGCTTTAAAATCGGTTTTAAGCTATTCTTATCCGCTGCGTTTTCTGAACATTTAAATGGTTAAACTTGTGTTTTATGTTCTTACAAACCCGTCATGATATACATTAAGTCAAGATCCGAGAGTGGTGGGAACAACTACTTCCTCATCTAGATTTTGAATTCCTGGTTCAGTATCTGTAGCCGTTGGAGTGCGAGGTTCCAAAGTGTAAGAGGCATCAATATCTAATGCTTCTATACTTTCAGTAGTAGGAACATGTTTCTCCTAATCCACTTGATCATTCTCCACTTCTTCATCGTCAGAGGACGAGTCACTTACCTCCAGTGCTCCCCCTGAATGACTAGAAGACTCACTTTGTGAACCTGATGTTCTCGAGTCTTGTGACGGTGTGTTTAATACATCATACAACATTTTGGTTGCTAACTCATCATCAGGAGGGGAGAGAAGGATGTTGAATGACTTAAAGAATCCATCATAATCGAAGAAGAATGTGGGTCCTCTTCCAGTAGGGGGTGGTGTATCTCTGAACGTCGACAATGCACCACACTTCAACTTGACGCGTTGAGTTGTTGTAAACTTTCTTATTCGGTATGTTGTATCCTAGAAAAATTTGTTCTTCAGCCTTTCCACTGAACTTCCCTGACTGATTTTTCTTTAGCAGCATACATGGTGCACCAAATGGTTCAAGGTACTGTAGATTAGGTTGACGTCGTTGAAGAAACTCGTAACACGTTTTACCATGACGTTTGACCCCAAGGACTAGATTTTGGGTGTAACATGTATTGGCAACTGCCTTATTCCAAAATTGGATAGGTAGTTTTGAGTTTGCTAGCATCGTTCGTGATGTCTCTATCAACCTCATGTTCTTCCATTCAGCAACTCCGTTCATTTCTGGAGTGTAGGCAGATGTGAACTGATGTACAATTCCTTTCCCTTTGCAGAATTCCTCCATCCACTGGTTTTTGAATTCCATGCCATTGTCTTAGAGAATCTGGCATACTTTCAGCTTGTAGAGAGATTCCAATGTGGTCACTAGCTGTTTTAACCATTCGAATGTTTATGATTTGTATTTCAGAAACATTACCCAAGCGAATCTGAATACAGAAAGCAAGTTATTTTGTAATTGTTGGACGTAGTTGACCTTGTCAAACTTGACTTTTTGATTTCCCACTTCGCCTTGAGCGGTGATGTATCCTCCTTTATTTCAGCAAATGACACATGTCCCCTTTAATTTGTTTGACATTTGAAAGGAGAGACAAGTTCCCAGTCATGTGCCTAGACGCCTCACTATCAACAATCTAGGTGTTTGTGATAGCACTATAAGGACACCCTGCACATTCAGAGAAAATTATTAGTATAGGTTTAGGAGCCAAGCCTTAACTAGCTTGGGTGAGGTAGAGGAATCGCACATCATGAACTCAACCCACTGTCCATTTGAGGGTGTGGGCATATCGTTTTCCTTAGTGTTCTCAGTATCAGACACTGGACTTGATTTTTCTTTCCATAAGCCAGTTTTTTGTAAGGCTTGTTTGTGATAAACAGACGACTGGCTTACGATTTGAAATTTAGGTTCTTTACTTCTTTTTGGTGGAGTAATAAAACTCCTTTTAGAAGAAATTTGTTTTGTATCATGAAGTTCAATTTTTTTTCTTGGTGTCTGATAATAAGGACAATGAGAAGCGATGTGTCCCCTCTTTCCATAATTGTAGCATGATCTACCTTCTACATGTTGGGAAAATTGTCACTGTGGGGAAGTGTGTGATACTGGTGTGACTTTAGTCTGGTTGGGTTTGGAAACTTCTTGTTTAGATATTTTAATTTCTTTAACAAAATTCATTGTTTGAATGTTTTTAACATCTTTAGCCTTTGTTTATTTGGACTATGACGTGGAGCACGTGATTGGTTAACTGTTTGGTCGTTCTAGGTTCAGAAATTGACATGTTTGAACCTAACTTTACATTAACCTTTTCAAACTGTTCTTCCAAGTTCACAATAGGCATCTTACCTTTAGATTTCAAAGTGGCCTCCTTCTGTTTAGTGACAAATTCCACTGGTTTACTCGTGGAATCTGGATCACTAACTAGAGGAGTGGACACCACATGATCCTTAATATGATTGTTATTTACTGGTCTACATTTACCATTTAACAATATCTCATGTGGTGGAGGAACCACTTTGTAACCCAACCCGTCCCTCTTATTTCGTTCTTTCACTAAGTGTTGAACTATCTGAGAAGAACCGGTCCAACTGTGCAGTTTTTGTTTTAATGAGTTGACTTCGACTTCTAAAACTGCCTTTTCTTTCTTAGTTTCTTCCATGGAGTTTAATTAGAACTTTATGTCATTGGCTTGATTAAAAGCAACAACTTCGGTTTCCATTAGTTGTTATTTAAAAGTTCTATTTTCTCTTTATAATTGTGCTTATTTTTCTTTAAAATCCGATTGGCTTCTGTGCACAGTTGTAAGTCATTTACTAAGCTATCATTGCAGTCTAATAACCTAGCAAATTTTAAATCTATGCTTTTTCTAAATTTGTTACATTCATTACAAGCATGATTTTCAAAGAGTTGATCTTTGGTACTTACATTTGAAGATTTGGTTGAATCCGCCATCGGTGTAGAGTTTGACTCTTGAGAAGATTCTAAACATGTTGTTCTGAGATCCTCTTCAATCAGCTGATTAATCACATTCACAGTATCTACATTATTTGACATCACTAGTTCAACTGCGATTTCACCTTCATATGTAGTGTCATCATCCAAACCCTCGACATTTGCAATGTTCGATTCACCCGGAGACACAAAACTAAAGGTCTAATCTTGTCCTTCATCACCTTGAGCAGTCAAGGCCTTTGTCTCTTGTTTGATGAGGTAGCTCCACTAGTTGGTTTGTCTTGATGGTTAAACAACGAGAATGGATTCCCGTTACCTGTCTTCTTGGGCTTTACACATTCACGTTTGAAGTGCCCCTTTTCTCCACAGTTAAAGTAGGTAACTTTGGTTTTGTCGAAACCAAAGGTTGTATCTTTTGTGGCTATCAAGTTCTGTCCCATCTTCTTCACAAAATTCTTCGCTCTCCTGACAGCACTCGCCAAAGCCCATATAATATCCATTCTCTCTAGTTCATTCTCGTCCACCTGCTCATAGTCTTCATCGGCCAGAGGGCAATTTCCGATCTTTCATGCAACCAAACCATCATAAGAATGAACAACCGCTGTTAGTAAGTCCATATGCTCCTTTGCAAACTCCATAGTAATATTTCTAAAATTTTCGGTCTTCAACTTCATAGCATTTGCTTCTAGTGTAATATATTGGGTACTAGATGACCCTGACGTTTCAGATCCTAAAGCCGTGGTTTGAGAAGGAATGGCTGAACTAGACACAAACGTTTTTTGAAGAGGTTCTCCTGAACTGGTTGGCGTGGAAGAGGAGTTATATAGTGAAGGATTCTTGTCATAAGATCCTTTCTGTGACCAATACTTCATTCTTACCTCCTCCGCCCTCAATTTCAGAATGGACCTCGAGATGTCAAAAACACAGTTTTATTCCAAAAGGTGACTCTTTTGAATGAAAAACGTGAGTTTTACACTGAAACCAATCGAATCACACGCAAAATCAAGAGCCAAAGCTCTAATACCACTTGTTAGGACTGTGTACGTATGGAGTACTAACTGATAATGCGTGAAACCAGATCAAATGGTGAGGAATCCTATTTGACTTGCGATCCAATCAGTGAGAACACAGTTCAGATCAATATAATGATTAAAGAAACGTTAAGAATGATTAGAGCAAGATCAACTGCGAACTATGAAATTGAAACAGGTTCTTTGGAGTCTCTGGACAGGTAGGGTACGAATATGAGTTGAAATTCTTCAAATTTTTTTTTCACGAATTAGGTGGTATTTATACGTTAGGGTTTGTCAATCGTATGACTGAACCATTATGGTTCAGTCGTGCGACTGAATCATGCGATTGATTCGTACGCATAATTGAAGATTTAGTCGTGCGACTAAGCCAATCTTATCTCTCAATCATATGACTAATCCAGTCTCCTGGTTCAGTCGTGCGACTGGTCCATTAGCATGAAGTATTCATGCGTATGGTCCATTTTCATGGTCCATTCGCATGAAGACTTCATACGATTAATTTTGAACACGTTTCTCAATCATTATTGACTAAGAACTATGTAAACAACCACAAATAGTTAGTTCAATATGCTTTATTACATAGTAAACAATGAAACATTAAACATTATAAACATCAATCACATATTGCATTTCATTCAACTCATTCATTACATATACGTAAGACATGACAGACATTTTACATTAAGCTCCTAAACTAGGTACACATGTATTAACATTATGTACTCTACAACCATCACTATACTTATGAGTTTTCCATCTGAGTTCTTCATGCCCCCTTTTTACTACATATTTTGGGGTGAAACATGTAAATCTTATGAACTTACACTCGTAAACATCTTGATACTTGTAAATGCACATGCTTGATATTATTATAAGTAGTTATATGAGATACATTATATGTTGACAATCATTAACTGTTACTAGCCTGGTGACATCATAGATCTATGGTCCTGACAAGCCTACTTGGTTAATCCAAATACACTTAGCTAATTGTTTAATCTTGTAATCTTGTAATATCGTAAACTGTGAAGGTTTGATTATAACTATACGTGTTCTATAAACTTGCATAATTCATAACCATTGACATGAATTGCTCCTTGTAAATCTTTTATGTATATATGTATTGTTTAACCCATGGAAACTAACCAACTTTCAAAGTTCACCCTTTATTTTTAACATGTTTTAGGTTTGATACTTGAGGATCTCGTCATGTTGATATAGGACTGGACTTAGTTTAATTGAAAATCTTATGTTTTAGTTTATATATTGTTTGTATGGTAATTATTTAATTGTCTTGTAATGTTCAATGAAAATGATATTTTATAAAATTTCAACTTATTTAGTTCCATGTGCTATGAACAATTGTTTCACATTCGGCCGCCTCGATGATTCCGCCGTCTGTCGGGGTGTGACAAAGAACTCCATGTTGGTGGTGAGAGATAATACTTTGGCCCAGTTCTCTCATCCCCCCATGATTCTTCTTATGAAGACGAAGGGAATTTGAGGCTAAAGGTTCAAAAATTGTCAAAAAACATGCACTTACCTAGTCTCCAAGGTTAGTCATCTTGAATCTGAGGTGACTACCCTGTAAAATAGGGTCAATGATTAGCAACTAGAGATATCTTATCTATAGGAAAAACTAACTGGGAGACCTTTAAGAAAAGCTCAACCAGGAACACAAGAACCAATGAATGTGATTGATCTAACCTCTAGCTCCCCTATGCAAGTGGGTAATGCTACCAAAAAGGGGGAGAAAGTCATCACAGACACAGAACTTGGGAGTTCTTCACAGAGCATAGACATTGAGGACTCGCCATCTTCACTTGCAACTATCCATACTCAACAACTTCCTCAAGTTCACATTGATGTAGACACTATAGACTACTTCATTCAGAATTTGATTGAGGAAGGTATACCAAGGGAAGTGTCATCTCCACCTCAAGGAACTTCTAACTACATCATAGGGTGGATGCATGATGGAAACAAAAGAGCCCTTATTCTTCAAAGAGTTAAAGGGCAGCAAGAAGTCTTAAATTTTTAGAATTTGAACTACTATGAAGGTCTTGACCTTGTCAACATGCCACTTGTCAATACAAGCCAATTTAGACAAGTTAATAGGCTGGCACAAAGGATTCAGGATAGAATTACTGAATAGTTCAGCCTAAGAAGGAGACAAAGGCAATTAGGTAATACTATTAGTCAACTGTGTTTGTTCGACATATTATCAAAGTTGTTTAACCATTTAAACATGAAAAACACAGCGAAATCAAACCTTAATATAATGTTTTGTAAACTGAAAGTTAAGGCTTATAACTTAGCAACAACAAACCCAAGAACATAGGATGAAAAATACGTGAATAGGTTAGCTATCAAGAAAGAAAAACAACCAAAACATCACCCTTGAAACTACCTTTCAGGAGCTCCTGAAAAATGGAAGTTTTGATGAAGTGGATGATGTTCTTGAACGACCAAAACACCAAGGAGAGGTTTCCTCAAGCTTCCGTAGCCACAAGCATCAAGCAATGACCTTTCATGCTAGAATTTGTGCACCAAAATGGATCAAGAAGGCTGCTGGAATCTGATTCCAGCCATGAACTCTTTCTTCCAAAAGAGAGAGTTTGTTCTTGTGACCCTTTTGCATGTAAGAGAGAGAGAGAGAGAGAGAGAGGTGGAGTGTGTGTCTAGTTAAGGGTGTATTGTTCCAAGACCTCAAATGAAACCAAATGGAGCCAACTCCTCTTAGGGGCGGCCGAAAACACCTTTCAAATTGGGGTTTTCCCCCCAAATTTATCTACCAAATGTTTTAACTAGTAATTAGAATAAGTTATGTAATTAACCTTTTAATTACATAACTTATACACACTTTTATTAGTTAATGTCATTTAACCAATTTAAATAACATTACAAACAATACCCATGAACAAAATATCCCTATAAGTTGTCCCATCTCATATGCAACTTATTTAGAAAACCCACTTTTATAAATTGGTGTAATTATTTAACTACATGATCAGATCATCAATTAAATATTAATTGGTGTTTGCTAACCTTGTTATTGGGTATGACCCGACTTGGATCATAACGTACTAACACATCAATATTCTATGTGTCTTGGGAATAAATAATCCAACAATCTCCCACTTACACAAGATTCATAGAAGATTGATGCAAGCAGTAAATACGGCCTAACAACGGTTTACTACCCTTAATACGCATGACTAAAAGCCATTCAATAACATCATCCCCTTCAAGTATCCAACTTGAAATGATTTAGGTGAATCAATCATGTATCCTTTTGTTACAGATGTCATGTTAAATCCAAGGACACGGAATGATCATTGCTTGTTGTTTGACTTAATCATGCCTTAGACATCTTGCTCTCAACGAATCAAAGGAACAAATTCCATCTTGACTACATACGTTTTTCATAATCACCTCGTGTCACACCTGAACGTAGCCTTATGTACTGTGAACTATTTCAGAGTAGTGAAGAACTATCTCAAGGTATAACACATTGGTGATATCAAAACCCAATATATATCTCAGGTCGGAGGATACCAAATGATATTTGCCTTTACTCAAATTTACTTATGATCAATCAAGAAGATTTCATGTAGTAAAATTTGAGATGCGGGTCAGTCCAATATTTGTATCCCATAAATATCCATGAACTTTAGCAGCAACCAATTGCTCTATATTCATGCCTTATGAATATCCACCAATCCATTTTCATAATAGTCTTACATTGATATTTGTTCCCACAAACATGACCGACTACGGACATTTAGAATAATAAAAATATTCATGGATGTATACATGCTAAAAGGAACATAACTCAACATATCACAAATATATGAAAGAGTTAAATATTACATTGTTTAGAACTTTTAAATACTAAACAGATCAATTCCAATCACTAGAATATCAAAGTCCTAAGGTACAAGTATGACTTTAAAGCTTTGCCCTTTCAAAGAGCTTCGTGAGTGGATCCGTAATATTTTGACCGGTGTGAACTTTAAGAATACATATCTTCCCTTTTCAACTTCATCCTTTATGTAGTTGAATCTCCACTCAATGTGTCAAGTCTTTTGATATGCACGGGGTTCCTTGATTTGTGAAATCGCACCCTCGTTATCACAAAAGATTTATAGGGGGTCTTGAATGGTAGAGACTACCCCTAGATGAGTGATAAATTTCTTTATCCATGCAGCTTCCTGAGCTGCTAATGAGACGACTATGTATTCTGATAGTGGACAATGCTACCATGTCTTGTTTTGAACTCTTCCAGGACAGTTCTCCTCCATTCATAATCAAGACATACCCCGATTATGATCGAGAATCATCTCGATCAGTTTGGAAGCTCACATCCGTGTAACCCTTTACAACAAGTTCCTCTTCACGAGACCCATATAATAGAAACATATCCTTAGTCCTCATAAGTTATTTCAATATACTTTTAACAACCATCCAATGGCTATTACCTAGATTCTGCTGATATCTGCTTGTCATGCTTAACGCGCATGACACATCCGGTCTAGTGCATATCATCGCATACATGATGGATCCTACAGCAGATGCATATAGGATGTCCTTCATTCGATCTTGCTCATCCTTTGAGCTTGGACATTGATATGTACTCAATATTGTCCCTCTTTGAATAGGTACCATACCTTTCTTATAGTTTTCCATCTTAAACCTTTTCAAGACTTTATCAATCTATGCACTTTGGTTTTGACCTATCAATCGCCTTGATCTTTCCTTATAGATCTTTATTCCCAAAATATAGGCGGCTTCATCGAGACCTTTTATGGAAAAACAACTTCCAAGCCAGGTTTTAACACCTTCCATGGTTGGAATATCATTTCCAAAAAGTAGTATGTCGTCAACATACAATACTAGGAATGTATTTATGCTCCCACTAGCCATCTTATATACACAAGTCTCGTCAGAGTTCTTGATGAAACCAAATTTCTTGATCTCTTCGTCAAAATGTTGATTCTAACTCCTCGATGCTTGTTTCAATACATAGATTGATCTCTTTAACTTGCATACTTTATTAGGATGTTATGGATTGACAAAACCATCAGGCTAAACCATATGGATAGTCTCTTGGAGATGTCCATTAAGAAAAGTGGTTTTGACATCCATCTGCCAAATCTCATAGTCATAATATGCAGCTATGGCAAATAATATCCTAATTGACTTTAGCATTGCCACAGGTGAGAAAGTTTCATCATAATCAACCCATTGAATTTGAGTAAAACCTTTTGATACAAGTCTTTCTTTGTAAGTATCCAAGTTACCATGCATATCCTTTTTCTTCTTGAAAACCCACTTGCATCCAACCAATTTGGAGTTAAGTGGAGGGTCAACTGATTCCCAAACTTGGTTGTCATACTGGACTGCATCTCTACGTTCATAGCTTCCAGCCATTTGTCACAATTCGAACTAGACATTGCATCATGGTATGTAGTTGGGTCATCGGAGTCAACCACATAGCATCCACTCATGAAAAATCCATATCTTTCAGGTGGAATGCTAACTCTACCAGATCTACGAACATTTTGTGTGTATCGATCAACCTTTTGATCATCATCAACAACCTCTTGTTGCTTGCTAGTGTCAATCAAATGTGTATCGGCTTGTGGATCTTGATCCTCATCAAATTCCATTGTTCTATATGTTATTCCTTCCATAAGGAGCTTAGCTTCCAAGAACTCTGCCTTCCGAGCAATAAGTACTTTTTGCTCTTTGGATCAAGGAAGTAGTATCCTATACAGTCTTTGGGATATCCCACAAATATACACTTAGTGGATCGACTCTCCAACTTGTTTTGGGTGTTTAGCTTAACATAAGCTTCACAACCCCATACGTTTAAATATAATATCAATGGAACTCTTCCATGCCATTTTCAAAAGGTGTCGAATCCACTTTCTTGGTTGGGGCCATATTCAAAATACGAGCCACGGAGAGCAATGCGAACCCCAAAATGATAGAGGTAGTGAGGTTATAGCCATCATGGATCGAACCATATCCAATAGGGTTTGGTTTCTCCTTTTAGACATGACATTATGTTGTGGTGTTCTAGGTGGAGTAAGTTGTGAGATGATCCCACAACTTCTTAGATGATCCTGAAATGCCTCATTGAGGTATTCACCTGCTCTATCTAAATGAAGAACTTTGATAGTTTTATTGAGGTGATTTTCTACTTCATTCTTGAAGATTTTGAACATTTCAAAAGCTTCATGTTTATGTGTCGTCAAGTACACATAACCATAGCGACTATAATCGTCGGTAAAGGTAATGAAGTGTCATTCACCATTTCTAGTCATAGCATTAAAAGGACCACATACATCCGAATGTATGATTCCTAATAAGTCTTTTGCCATCTCGTTAGTACCACTAAAGGGAGACTTGGTCATCTTACCTTGTAAACAAGAATCACACTTATCAAATGAACCATTTTCATTTGTTTTCAAAGACCATTCTTTTGAAGTGTTTGAATCCGATTCTTGTTTATGTGACCAAGACGACAATTCCAATGATAAGAATCACTTAAACCTATTTTAAGTTTCTTGGTACTTGATTGGTATAATGAGTTATCAAAGGATGAATTATCATGAACCAATTCATAGATCCCATTAAAAGGCATAGCCTTGAAATAAAATACATCATCCATACAAATATAAATATCATTGTTAAGAAACATAATTCATAATCACAATGTTTTAAACGGGAAACATAAATTATGTTCCTACTCAAAATAGGAGCATACAAAATGTTCTTAAGAACAACTTCCAAACCATTTGAAAGTTTCAAAATATAGTCTCCTTGGGCTTCTACATCAACTTTTGCTCCGTTGCCCATGTAGAGACTTGTGTCTCCTTTCATGAAGTGCTTATTTCTTTTGAACTCTTGCAACAAATTGCAAATGTGAGTTCCACATATATATCCAATACCCATGTGTTTGAAGAAATAACATTTAAACCAATACGAATCATGAAAGTTGTACCCGAGATTTGCCCAGCATCCCTCTTGTTTCTCAACTCTTCGATAGGTTGGACAATTTCTTTTCCAATGTCCTATCTCGCCACACTCAAAGCATGGATCATTCTCTGTTACCTTAGGCTTCTTAAGCTAAGGCTTTGGGGGTTCCGCTTTAGCCATTCCTTTCCCCTTTCCTTTTATGTACCCCTTTCCTTTGGCAACATTTGCTTTTGGACGGGGTATGGCCTTTTCTTGTTGCCTCCCTCATTGATCAAGAGAACAAGTAAAACCTTTCTACCCATCCCTGCCTCGGCTGTTTTGAGCATTGCGTGAAGCTCACCAATGCTCTTGTCCCACCCGTTCATATTGTATTCATTATGAATGTCTCAAACCTTTTGGTTAGGCCATTAAGGATCAAATCTGTGGCCAGCTCCTTTGCACAAGGCAATTAAGCCTCTTGAGGCGATCATGATACCGATGGGGTTTTTTCCATGTGACACGCATGAGTGCTCGAACCGTTTCGAAGCGCTCTACTCTAGCTTGTTGAAGGAACATTTCCTTCAATTGGGTAATCATGTCGTATGCCCCATGATGCTCCAAGTCCTTTTGGAGTTCAGGAATCATAGTTCCCAACATGAGGCAGGAAACTTGCATGGAATCCTTAGTATACTGAAGCCAATCGTTATAGGCTCAACATCCTCGGGGTCGTTTGGTCAGGAATGGGATCGTTAAGGACATAGGCCTTTTTCTCTTGCTTGAGAAAAATTCTCAAGTTTCGAAACCAGTCCATAGAGTTATTATGGTTAAGACGATCCCTCTCTAAGATGGTTCTTAGTGATAGGGTAGGGACGGTCGGGGTGGTAGCATTATTGTTTGCGGCCATTTCTATAAAATTTATAAAGTTCATATTAGTATTTCTGAAAATTACATTTTAATTATTAATACTCTTTTCATGTCTTATAGACAATTAATAATTAAAATCTAGAATCCAACGTTACATTTAAATGATGGTTATGTGAACTTTATCCCATTATTTATATTAACAGGTAGTCAACATTGATAATGGCAACCTTTTGCAACTTCTAGCCTTATGGATCGTTTGAACATCTTATGTTTAGTTGGCATGTAAAATCCCATCAACATCATTGTATGCCATGCTTCGGTGACCCTATGCACATGGTTTCCAATTCAAGTCGTTCTACTTACACATACGTGTGAGTTTACACATACAAGTGGTTAGGTGACCTTTATCCCAGAAATACGTTAAGCCCACCTCAAACACACAAGTTCCCTAAAAGTGGTTAGGTGACCTTTATCCCACAAATAGTTCTCAAGTGATTCAGGTGTCGTGTAAAAGGATGGTGTTAAACTTGTTTCCAAAGGGATTTTAGTTTCCATTGATTCTAGTTATGAAAAGTCTATGTACATTGTATTTGCATGCTTTCAAATTTATGGCACCCTATGGTTCTCTTTTTAGTAAAACCTATTTTTATTAAAATCATTAATCCTTTTAATAACATTTTATTAGTCATTTAACTATTTCGAACCATAAATTTTCAGCTTGTATGTTTGTTTTAATTTGTTTTGCACATCCAAATATCAAACAACCATCATATAACAAACAACCGACAAGCATAATCAAACAATCACAAGTGCATAACCATAGCCACTAGTTGACAACACTTGTTTGCCATCACAAATGTTGTCATTTGGTCTTTCCTAAGGGTTGAACACAACACAAAGATGAGATCTCCAAAGACTTCCACTTGAATTACATCCAAATGCTTCAAGTCCTTCTCTTTGTGTCTTCCCTTTGTGCTTCCACTTATGCATCTCTTTTACAAAATTTATATCCTATACAAATCTTCTAGTAAAGAAAATACACCTAATCCATTTATTACATCACCATTGAATGAATAAATAATTACATCCAAATACAAGCACAAAAGAATAATATTACAACCTATTATGAATGAAAACAACCAAAACCAAACATTCATTTAACAACCAAAGCAGCACAAGGTCAAGGCTAGGTTATGCACTAATATGAACAACCTTCAAGAACCAAAAAAAATCCCCATTTAACCCTAAATTTTTAGCCAACATAAACCAAGAATTTAGGGTCTTTGTCCATACAAAATATAATCAACCATTTGACATCTTTCTTTCAAGGTTTAATCATAAGCATGTAGGATATAACCTTGAACGATTGGGGATTCATCATATCATCACAAAACAGCCCTTTTAAGGTTGTTAAAGTCGTATAAAACCAATTTACAAGGACAAAAGAAGCTAGTCATCCATATATCCAACTCGAGATGCCAATGTTGGGTTTGTTGGACACATTATCAAAGTTGTTTAACCATTTAAACATGAAAAACGCAGCAGAATCAAACCTTAATATAATGTTTTGTAAACTGAAAATTAAGGCTTTTAACATAGCAACAACAAACCCAAGAACATAGGATCAAATATATCTGATAGGCCAAAACACCAAGGAAAGATGTCCTCAAGCTGCTGAAAAATGAAAGTTTTGATGAAGTTGATGATGTTCTTGAATGACCAAAACACCAAGGAGAGGTGTCCTCAAGCTTTCATACCCACAAGCATCAAGCAAAGACCTTTCTTGCTAGGATTTGTGCACCAAAACAGATCAAGAAGGCTGCTGGAATCCTATTCCAGGCGTGAACTCTTTCTTCCAAAAGAGAGAGTATGTTTTTGTGACCCTTTTGCATGTAGAGAGAGAGAGAGAGAGGTGGAGTGTTTCTAGTTGACGGTGTATTGTTCCAAGAACTCAAATGAAAGTAAAAGGAGCCAACCCCTCTTAGGGGTGGCCGAAAATACCCTTCAAATTGGGGTTCCCCCCTAATTTTATCTACCAAATGTTTTAACTAGTAAGTAGAATAAGTTATGTAATTAACCTTTTAATTACATAACTTATACACACTTTTATTACTTAATGTTATTTAACCAATTTAAATAACAATACAAATAATACCCATGAACAAAATATCCCTATAAGTTGTTCCATCTCATGTGCAACTTATTTAGAAAGCCCACTTTTCTAAATTGGTGTAATTATTTATCCGCATGATCATATCATCAACTAAATATTAATTGGTGTTTGCTAAGCTTGTTATTGGGTATGACCCGACTTGGATCATAACATACTAACCACATCAATATTCTATGTGTGTTGGGGATAAAGAATCCAACAACATACATACACACACATACATACATACATACACACACACAGACATACATACATACATTCATACATACATAAATACATACATACATACATACATACATACATACATACATACATACATACATACATACATACATACATACATACATACATACATACATACATACATGCATGCATGCATACATACATACATACGTACATACATACATACATACAAGATATAAACAACAATATCAAGTTCATTGATTTACCTTTACAACGAAAGTTTATATGTCTTCAAAATCAATCGGACAACTCAACAATAACCTTCACAAGATAAGTATGCATTTCAACACCTTCTATTTTGTGCTGCTGTTTTGACCTATTTACGGATCTTTTAATAAAAATGTTTCGCATGAAAGTTGTTCGGGAGACTTTGAACTAGTCAACTATAAAATTTTATAATTTTATGAAACCATTTGCTATTTTTAAAACCTGTTCAAACACATATCAAACATTCTATCCATAATCTAAAATTGATGCAATAATCCTTTTCCAATCTACCTTTCGCTTTTTGGCATTCTCTAAAATTCCTAACTTCTTGTAATGAATTCCGACCTCAAGTTATTTTTATTTTATCATTTAGAGTATAACCTTTGACTCTTGACATCCAAGCTTTCTTATGTACTCTACAACCATCACTATACTCATGAGTTTTCCATGTGAGTTCTTGATGCCCCCTTTTTACTTTATTTCACAAATTTTGGGGTGAAATATGTAAATCTTATGAACTTACACTTGGAAACATCTTGATACTTGTAAATGAAAATGCAATTCATCTTTACTTTTATCATGGTTATTGATATTATTTTGAGCGTTATATGAGATACATCATATGTTGACAATCATTAACTATTGCTAGCCTAGATCTATGGGCCTGACAAGCCTACTTGGTTAATCCAAATACACTTAGCTAATCGTTTAATCTTGTAATCTTGTAATATTGTAAACAATCAAGGTGTGATTGTAACTATATATGTTCTATAAACTTACATAATTCATAACCATTGACATGAATTGCTACTTGTAAATCTTTTATGTATATATGTATGTTTAACCCATGGAAACTCACCAAATTTCAAAGTTGACCCTTTATTTTTAACATGTTTTAGGTTTGATATTTGAGGATCTCGTCATGATGATATAGGACTTGGACTTAGTTTAATTGAAAATCTTATGTTTTAGTTTATATCTTGTTTATATGGTAATGATTTAATTGCCTTGTAATGTTCAATGAAAATGATATTTTATAATATTTCAACTTATTTAGTTCCTTGTGCTATGACCAATTGTTTCACATTCATCCGCCTCGATGATTCCGCCGTCAGTCGGGGTATGACAAAGAACTCCATGTTGGTGGTGAGAGAGAATTCTTCGGCCCAGTTCTCTTATCCCTCCATGATTCTTCTGATGAAGATGAAGGGAATCTGAGGCTAAAGATACAAAAATTGTCAAAAAAACATGCACCTACCTAGTCTCCAAGGTTAGTCATCTTGAATCCCAGGTGACTACCCTACATAATAGGGTCAATAATTAGCAACTAGAGATATCTTATCTATAGGAAAAACTAACTGGGAGACCTTCAAGAAAAGCTCAACCAGGAACACAAGAACCAATTAATGTGATTGATCTAACCTCTAGCTCACCTATGCAAGTGGGTGATGCTACAAAAAAGCGTGAGAAAGTCATCACAGACACAGAACTTGGGAGTTCTTCACAGAGCATGGACATTGAGAACTCGCCATCTTCACTTGCAACTATCCATACTCAGCAACTTCCTCAAGTTCACATTGATGTAGACTCTATAGACTCCTTCATTCAGAATTTGATTGAGGAAGGTATACCTAGGGAAGTGTCATCTCCACCTCAAGGAACTTCCAACTACATCATAGGGTGGATGCATGATGCAAACAAAGAGCCCTTATTCTTCAAATAGTTCAAGGGCAACAAGAAGTCTTAAATTTTTAGACTTTGAACTACTATGAAGGTCTTGACCTTGTCAACATGCAACTTGTCCATACAAGCCAATTTAGACAAGCTAATAGGCCGGCACAAAGGTTTCAGGACAGAATTACTAAATAGTTTAGCCTAAGAAGGAGACAAAGGCAATTAGGTAATACTATTAGTCAACTGGATGTTGAGGTAGAGCCTAATATTAGCTTCGAAGGGGAAACCTTAACTAAAGGTCTAGTGATAGAGCTTGAGAGCCCTATCACACCAATAACTACTTTAGCAATTCATTCTCTCAGTGAAGCTCCTCCTAGGGAAGGTGTTTCACAACCTCTCTCTGGTCAGAGCTTGGAGGCTACACCAAGCAATGAAAGGCAAAGCTCTCTCAACCCTAATCACATAGGTATGTTGTGTACGTATATATATACATATATATATATATACATAAATATATATACATAAATATATATATATACATACATATATATATATACATACATATATAAACATATACAAACATATACATATATATATATGAGTATATATATATATACATATATAAATGTAAGGCCCTGCTCCCGGGACGCTTACAGCTGGTAAATCATTGCACATAAAACATATACTTTGCATTTAATCATTAAAACAGTGAAGCGGAAACATAAAAAAATGGCATTTCATCATAAAAACTTTTGCAAATAATGCATCGTTTGTTGGTTACAAAATTACATTTGTTGTATTACATAACAAAAGCTTTAAATAAATGGATGCCATCCAAAAGAGCTGAGCAGTTGCCTCGTGCCATCCTTAGCAAACTTACCTGCCAACTGGAAAATGCATAAAAGTCAGCGTTGCTGAGTGAGTTCTAGTTTTAATAATAAAACATACTTTTTCCTTCATTTAAAACTGTTCATTTCTATTCTATGTGATTATACATCATAAATACATACAGATAATATCATTATTATCTTCGTCATTCTTTCGTTCATACTTTCATTCATTCATTCCTGACTTCCAGTGACATGTACATTACCCCGAACATTGTGCACGAAACGGGTAACTGGGCCTGAGGTCTTACATAGACCTCGAACATTAATGCATGCATTCATTCATCATGTTCCTCTATCATTATCTTTCACTTTACATTACATAATACTTCATTCATTCATTCATTATCATAACACGTAAAGCCAGAGGAAAGATAATCATACATCATCACAAGGAACATAAACATATCATTCATACATCATCATGCAAGGCATCATGCATACTAACATACATCATGCATAACCATGCAACATCACCATCATCATCATAAGCATCAAGCACACATCATTACATGCCCATCATACCATCTATGACCCCAAAAGTCAACTTTCATAACCCCCAGGAATCTCCTAGGTCAAAGCCTACATTACTTCTTTTCTCAAAAAGTCAGAATTTTTTCTAAGTGTTCATCCGCATTTCCTATAGTCATCCGCATTTCCTATAGTTCATCAGCATTTGCTATAGTTCATCCGCATTTCCATACTTAGTCAAATGCTCATCCGCATTTCCACCACTTAGTCAATGCTCATCCGCATTGACCTCATCCGCATTGACCTCATCCGCATTGACTTACTTTGCGCATCCGCATTTCATTAGTCAAATGCTCATCCGCATTTCCTGCACTTAGTCAATGTTCATCCGCATTGACTCACCTCATCCGTATTGACTTACTTTGCTTATCGGCATTTCCAGCACTTAGTCAATGCTCATCCGCATTGACTTACCTCATCAGCATTGA
>CM046443.1:56644389-56656889 GCA_025506515.1 Flaveria trinervia | reverse complement strand
CCTTAGGAAAAGACCTTATACAACACTTGTGATGGCAAACAATTGTAGTCACTTAGTTGCTATGGTTATGCCATATGTTTTGTATGATTATGCTTGTTTGTTTTAATGTTGATTTTTGATATAGTGAATATGCTTACAGCTAAATAAATTATGATAACAAGGAATTTTAATGGTTCTAAATCATTAAGTAATTAATAAAAGGTTATTAAGAGGATAATGTTGGATTCTGTATGCCCAAGACACATAGAACATTGATGTGGTTAGTACGTTGTGATCCAAGTCGGGTCATACCCAATAACAAGCTTAGCAAACACCAATTAATATTTAATTGATGATATGATCATGCAATTAAATAATTACACCAATTTAGAAAATGGGTTTTCTAAATAAATTATATGTGAGAATGAACAAATTATGAGGATATTTTGTTCATGGTTATTATTTGTTATGTTGTTTAAATTAATCAAGCAACATCAAATAATAAAAGTGTGTGTGTGCATATTTTATAAATTAAAGGTTAATTATGTAATTTATAAGATTAGTCAATTAAAAGAGTCTTAAAAAAGGGGAAAACCCTAATAAGGTATGGGGATTTTCGGCCGCAAAGGCCTCTCCCCTCTCTTTCTTTTCTTGTTTTTGAAACAAGAACTCTCTATGAACATACACACATCTGATCTACTCCTCTTTCTCACATGAAATCGCACAAGAACTCGAGTTTCTCTTATGGAAGAGAAGTCATACGGCTGGAACAAAGCCTTTGACATCTTCTTGATGTTTCACGGCTGAAAAGGTTTTCAGCAGGGGTTTTTGATGCGATTTTTGGTGTCAAATCCTAGCAAATATGGTGTTTCTTGAAGGCTTGTGGGTATGAGCACTTGAGGACACCTATCCTTGGTGTTTTGGCCATCCAACAGCCACTTATTCAACAAAACGTGATTTCCAGCAGCTCTAATGTCTTCTTCAAATCGCCCATAAAGGTAGTTTGTTGATGTTGTTTTGGTTGTTTTAGCTTGTTGATAACTAGTTTATTCACATACATATGATCCTATGTCTTTGGGTTTGTTGAAATTAAGTTATGAACATCTATTTTCAGATTACAAATGGTATTTGTTAAATATTTATCCGCTGCGTTTTTCCTGTTTAAATGGTTAAACAACATTGTTTTGGCCTACAAACCCAACATTGGCATCAAGAGCCGGTTATGTGGATGATTAGTTTCACGTGTTCTTCTATAATTGGTTATATAGGTTTAACAACCAATTTTAGGGCTGTTTTGTATTGATTTGATGATACCCCAACCTTTCAAGGTTATATCAAACATGCTAGTGATTAAACCTTGAAAGGAAAGATATCAATTTGGTTGATTGTGTTTTTTTGGACAAAAGACCCTAGATTTTGGTTTATGTTGGCTGAAAATTAGGGTCAATGGGGTTCATTTTGGTTCTTAGTATGATGTATATGGATATATAATTTTAGTGCATAACATAGCCTTGACCTTGGTTATTTTGGGTTTGGTTGATTATGGCATTGTCATGTTGATAGTGTTCTTTCTTTATGGGTTGTAATAATAATCTTTTGTGTTTCCTTTTGGTTTGTAATTTGTTTATTCATTTGGCAATGTAATAAATAGATTAGGAGTATTTTTCTTTTACTAGAAAATATGTATTAGGATATATATATTTTGTAAAAGAAGATGCTCGGGAAGGAAGCAAAAGGAAGACACAAAGGATGGACTTGAAGCATTTGGATGCAAGTTCAAGTGGGGGTCTTTGGAGATCTCATCATTGTGTTGTGTTGAACCCTTAGGAAAGGACCTTATGACAACACTTGTGATGGCAAACAAGTGTTGTCAACTTAGTGGCTATGGTTATGCACATATGTTTGTATGATTATGCTTGTTTGTTTTGTGTTGATTGTTTGATATATATGCTTAACAATCTAAATAAATTATAACAAGCTAATTTTATGTAATTCAATTAATAATTAATAAAAGGTTATTAAATTAAATAGATTTAAAATTAATGATTTCAAAAGAGTTTTATTAAAAGAGAACCATAGGGTACCATGTATTTGAAAGCATGCAATTACAAGGTACATAGTGTTTTCAAGTCTAAAATTAATGGAAACTTAAAACCTTTTGGTAACAAGTCTAACACCATCCTTTTACACGACACTCGAATCACTTGGGAACTACTTGTGGGATAAAGGTCACCTAACCACTTGTAGGGAACTTGTGTCCTTGAGGTGAGTCTAACATACTTGTGGGATAAAGGTCACCTAACCGCTTATATGTAAAAACTCACACGTGTGTGTAAGTAGGACGACTTGAATTGGAAACCATGTGCTTAGGGTCACCGAAGCATGGCGTACAATGGTGTTGATGGGATTAAACATGCCGACTAAACATATGATGTTTAACCGATCCCATAAGACTAGAAGTTGCAATAGGTTGCAATTGTCAACTGTTGACTACCTTGTTAATTTAAATAATGGGATAAAGGTCACCTAACCATCATTTAAATGTAACGTTGGATTCTAGATTTTAATTGTTAATTGTCTATGAGACATTTAAGGGTATTAACGATTAAAATAAATTCATGAGAAATACTAATATGAACTTTGTCAATATGTAATGATGACCTCTAACTATAATGCTACCACCCCGATCGTCCTTTCCCTATCACTGAGATCTATTCTCGAGAGGGATAGTCCTAACCATAATTATCTTATGGACTCATTTTGAAACTTGAGAATCGTTCTCAAGAATGAGTAAAGGTCTATGTCCTTGACGATCCCATACCTCACCAACCCACGCTGTTGATGTTATGGCCTTTTGACGATTGAGTTAAGCACACTTAGGATTCTGTGCAAGCATCCGATCTCATGTTGGGAATATGATTCCCAGACTCCAAAAGGGTTTGGAGCCTCATGGGGCACATGACATGTTAATCTAAAAGGAAATGTTCCTTCCACAAACTTTAGTAAGATTGCTTTGAAACGGTTCAAGCACTTTATACATGTCACATGAAAAGACCCAATCGATATCATCTTATATATTCTTAAGATGAAAAGCCATATTGATAGCCTCAAGATGCTTTACTGTCCTGTCTCAAAGTATTTGGCCAAGGATTTGATCCTTGATTACCTAACTAAAGGTTTGAGACATTCATAATAAACTGTAATATGAACGGATGGGACAAGAGCATCGGTGAACCTCATGCAATGCTCAAAGCAACCGAGGCGGGGATAAGTAGAGAGGTTCTACCTATTCTCTCAATCAATAAAGGAGGCTATAAGAAGTGGCCCATCCCGATCCTAAAGCAATTATTGCTAAAGGAAAGGAATACATCAAAGCAAAGGTTAAGCGAAACCTCAAAAAACTAAGCTTATGAAGCCTAAGTTAACGAAGAACGATCCATGTTTTGAGTATGGAGAGATAGGACTATAAAAGGGAATTGTCCCTTCTATCTCAAGGAGTTGAAACACAAGAAGGGTTTTGGGCAAACCTCAAATACAATTCCATGATTCATACGCTGTTTTAAAAGCCATTTCTTCAATCACATGGGTATTGGATACCGGATGTGAGACTTATACTTGCAATTGTTGCAAAAGGGTTCAAAAGAAATGTCCGCTTCAAGAAGGGAAACTCTATTTTGAGACCTTCAAATGGTTTGGAAGTTGTTCTCAAAACATTTTTGTATGCACCTAGTTTGACTAGAAACATATTAATGTTTCCTATTAAAACAATATGATCATGATTCAAAGTTTGTAAATAATGGTATTGAGTTTTGAATGATGTATATCATTTTAAGATATGCCTTTTAATGATATCCATGAATTGGTTCATGATAAATCATCCATTATAACTCATTGGTACACCTTCAGCATAAAGAAACTTAAAATGGGTTAAGTTATTACTATCTTTGACATTGTCGTCTGGTCACATTAACCAGAATTGGATTCAAACACTTCAAAAGAATGGTCTTTTGGAAACAAATGAAAATGTTTCATTTGATAAGTATGAACCAAAGACTAATTAGGAATGATACATTTGGATGTATATGATCCTTTTAAGACAATGTCTAAGACTGGTGAAAGATACTTCATTATTGTTACCGACGATTACAGTCGCTATTATTGTGTGCACTTGATGGCACATAAGTATGAAGCTTTTGAAATGTTCAAAATCTTCAATAATGAAGTAGAAAATCAGCTCCGTATAGTTATCTATGCTCTTCATTCAGATAAAGGAGAAACTGAACCCTATTTGGATATGGTTCAATTTATTATGGCTATGAACTTACCACCTTTATCATTTTGGGTTTTCGCATCGCTCTCTAAGGCTCATATTATGAATATGACCCGGACAAAGAAAGTGTGTATTCATTAAGAATCCACAGAGACTGTATAAGATACCGTTTCTTTGACTCAACGAATCAAAGTATTTATTGCTCCAAAGTCTATGGTTCTTGAAACCAAGTCCTTTATGGAAGGAATGACGTATAGAACTGTGGAACTTGATAAGGATCAAAATCCACAAGGCGATACACATTTGATTGACACTAGCAATCAGCAGGAGGTTGTTGATGAAGATCAAGAGGTTGATCAACACACACAAAACGTTCACAAATCTGGTAGAGTTAGTATTCCATCTGAAAGATAAGGATATTTCATGAATGGATGCTATGTGGTTATACCCTGTAGGCTAACCATACACCAAGATGTTATGTCCAATTTGGATTGGGACAAATGGCTAGAGGCCATGAACGTAAGGATGCAATTCATGTATAACAACCAAGTTTGGCAATTGGTTGAACCTCCACTTAACTCCAAACCGGTTGGATACAAGTGGGTTCTCAGGATGAGAACAAATATACATGGACACTTGAATACTTATAAGTCAAGACTTATAGCATAAGGTTTTCATCAAACTCAATTGGTTGATTATGATGAAAGTCTTACGCCCGTGGCAATGCTAAGGTCGATTAGGATGTTAAGTGCCATAACTGCATATTTTGAATATGAGTTTTGGCTAATGGATGTCAAAACCGCTTTCCTTAATGGACATCTCGTAGAGACTGTCCACATAGTTCAGCATGAAGGTTTTGTCGATCCGCGACATCCCAATAAAGTATACAAGTTAAAGTGATAGATCTATGGATTGAAACAAGCATCAAAAGGTCATGTATATATATGAAAGCTAGTGGGAGCATAATTGTACTTTCAACATTGTATTCCAACCATGGAAGGTGTTTAAACCTTGCTTGGAAGATGTTTTTCATAAAAGAATCTCGTTTAAACCACCCATATTTTGGAATAAGGATCTATAAGGATAGATCGAGGTGGTTGATAGGGCTAAACCAAAGTGCATATATAATAAAATCTTGAAAAGGTTCAAGATGGAAAACTCTTAGAAAGGTACGGTACCTATTCAAAGAGAGACAATGATAGACTATGTCTCAATGTCGAAGCTCATAGGATGAGCAAAATCAAATGAAGGATATCCCATACGCATCTGCTATAGGATCCGTCATTTGTCTAATGATATGCACTAACACGGACGTGTCATGCTTATCAGGTATGACAAAGTAGATACCAATAGAAATAACCATCGGTGGCTGTTAAAAGTATGTTGAAATACCTTAGTAGGACAAAGGATATGTTCTAATATACGGATCTGTTTAAAAAGAAGTCCATGTAAAGGGTTACACTGGTGCGGGCTCTCAAAACTGATCCATATGGTTCTCGACCATCAATCAGGTGTACTTCCATTATGAATGGAGGTGTGGTATCCTTGAAGTGTTCAAAGCAGGACACGGTAGCATTATTCCTCTAAAATCCGAATACATAGCCGCTTCATTGCAGCTTTGGAAGCTGCATGGATAAGCTTGTCCATTGCTTATCTAGGGGTGGTCTCTACCATTCAAGACTCCCTAGAGATCTTTGGTAATTACGTGGGTGGGATTGCTCAAATCAAGGAACCCCGTACTCATCAAAGACTAAGCACCTTGAGCGGAGATTCAACATCATAAGGGATGAAGTTGAAAAGGGTAAAGATATGTATTCGTAAAGTTCATTAAGATCAAAACGTTACGAATCCACTCACGAAGCTCCTTGCGAAGGCAAAGTATGAGGGTCATACTTGTGCCTTAGGACTTCGATATTCTAGTGATTGGAATTGATCTATTTAGTATTTAATGTATGGAACAATTGTAATTTTGACCTTTTGAGTCGTGTTCCCTTTTAGCATGTTTACATCCATGAATATGTTTATTATTCTAAATGTCCGTAGTCGGTCATATTTGTGGGAACAAATATGAATATGAGACTATTATGAACATGGATTGGTAGATATTCATAAGGTATGAATATAGAGCAATTGGTTGCTACCAAGGTTCATAGATATTTGTGGGATGCAAATATTGGACTGACCCGCATCTCAATTTTACTACATGGGATCTTCTAGATTGATCATAAGTAAATTTGAGTAAAGGCGAATATCATTTGGTATCCTCTGACCTGAGATACATATTGGGTTTTGATATTCACCAAGTGTTATACCTTGAGCTAGTTCTTCACTGCTCTGAAATAATGGTCAGTACATAAGGCTATGTTTGGGTACAACATAAGGTGATTGTGAGAAACGTATGTAGTCAAGATGGAATTTGTTCCTCTTATTCGTTGAGAGCATGATGTCTAAGGCCTGATTAAGTTAAATCAACAAGGAATGATCATTCTGTGTCCTTGGATTTAACATGACATCTGTAACAAAAGGATAGATGATTGATTCACCTAAATCATTTCAAGTTGGATACTTGAAGGGGATGATGTTATTGAATGGCTTTAAGTCACGCGTATTAAGGGTAGTAAACCGTTGTTAGGCGGTATTTACTGCTTGCATCAATCTTCTATGTATCTTGTGCAAGTGGGAGATTGTTGGATTCTGTATGCCCAAGACACATAGAACATTGATGTGGTTAGTACGTTGTGATCCAAGTCGGGTCATACCCAATAACAAGCTTAGCAAACACCAATTAATATTTAATTGATGATATGATCATGCAATTAAATAATTACACCAATTTAGAAAATGGGTTTTCTAAATAAATTATATGTGAGAATGAACAAATTATGAGGATATTTTGTTCATGGTTATTATTTGTTATGTTGTTTAAATTAATCAAGCAACATCAAATAATAAAAGTGTGTGTGTGCATATTTTATATAATTAAAGGTTAATTATGTAATTATAAGATTAGTCAAATTAAAAGAGTCTTAAAAAAGGGGAAAACCCTAATAAGGGTAGGGGATTTTCGGCCGCAAAGGCCTCTCCCCTCTCTTTTTTTTCTTGTTTTTGAAACAAGAAACTCTCTATGAACATACACACATCTGATCTACTCCTCTTTCTCACATGAAATCGCACAAGAACTCGAGTTTCTCTTATGGAAGAGAAGTCATACGGCTGGAACAAAGCCTTTGACATCTTCTTGATGTTTCACGGCTGAAAAGGTTTTCAGCAGGGGTTTTTGATGCGATTTTTGGTGTCAAATCCTAGCAAATATGGTGTTTCTTGAAGGCTTGTGGGTATGAGCATTGAGGGACACCTATCCTTGGTGTTTTGGCCATCCAAGGACAGCCACTTATTCAACAAAACGTGATTTCCAGCAGCTCTAATGTCGATTCTTCAAAAATCGCCCATAAAGGTAGTTTGTTGATGTTGTTTTGGTTGTTTTAGCTTGTTGATAACTAGTTTATTCACATACATATGATCCTATGTCTTTGGGTTTGTTGAAATTAAGTTATGAACATCTATTTTCAGATTACAAATGGTATTTGTTAAATATTTATCCGCTGCGTTTTTCCTGTTTAAATGGTTAAACAACATTGTTTTGGCCAACAAACCCAACATTAATGATTTTTCAAAATAACAAGAGGTTTTATTAAAAGAAGAACATAGGGTACCATGTATTTGAAAGCATGCAATTCACAAAGGTACATAGCGTTTTTTCCAAGTCTAAAATTATGGAAACTAAAAACCTTGGGTAACAAGTCTAAGCACCATCCTTTTACACGACACTGCGAATCACTTGGGCAACTACTTGTGGGATAAAGTCACTAACCACTTGTAGGGAACTGGTCCTTGAGGATGAGTTCTAAATACTTGTGGGATAAAGGTACACTAACCGCTTATATGTAAAAACTCACACGTGTGTGAAGTAGGCACGACTTGAATTGGAAACCATGTGCTTAGGGTCACCGAAGCATGGCTTACATGGTGTTGATGGGATTAAACATGCCGACTAAACATATGATGTTTAACCGATCCCATAAGACTAGAAGTTGCAATAGGTTGCAATTGTCAACTGTTGACTACCTTGTTAATTTAAATAATGGGATAAGGTCACCTAACCATCATTTAATGTAACGTTGGATTCTAGATTTTAATTGTTAATTGTCTATGAGACTTTTAAGGGTATTAACGATTAAAATAAATTTATGAGAAAACTAATATGACTTTGTCAATTTTGTAATAATGACCTCTACCTATATGTCTACCCACCCCGATCGTCCCTTCCCTATCACTGAGACCTATTCTCGAGAGGGATAGTCCTAACCATAATTATCTTATGGACTCATTTTGAAACTTGAGAATCGTTCTCAAGATGAGTAAAGGTCTATGTCCTTGACGATCCCATACCTCACCAACCCATGCTGTTGATGTATGGCCTTTTGACGATTGATTTAAGCACACTAAGTTCTGTGCAGCATCCGATCTTATTTGGGAATATGATTCCCAGACTCCAAAAGGGTTTAGAGCCTCATGAGGCACATGACATGTTAATCTAAAAGGAAATGTTCCTTCCGCAAACTTTAGTAAGATTGCTTGAAACGGTTCAAGCACTTTATGCATGTCACATGAAAAGACCCAATCGATATCATCTTATATATTCTTAAGATAAAAAGCCATATTGATAGCCTCAAGATGCTTTACTATCCTGTCTCAAAGTAGTTGGCCAAGGATTTGATCCTTGATTGCCTAACTAAAGGTTTGAGACATTCATAATAACTGAATATGAACGTATGGGACATGAGCATCGTGAACCTCATGCAATGCTCAAAGCAACCGAGGCGGGGATAAGTAGAGAGGTTCTACCTATTCTCTCGATCAATAAGGGAGGCTATAAGAAGTGGCCCTCCCGATCCTAAAGCAATTATTGCTAAAGGATTGAATAAATCAAAGCAGAGGTTAAAGCGAAACCTCAAAACCTAAGCTTATGAAGCCTAAGGTAACGGAGAACAATCCATGCTTTGAGTATGGAGAGATAGGACTATAAAAAGGTATTGTCCCTTCTATCTCAGGAGTTGAAACACAAGAAGGGTTTTGGGCAAACCTCAAATACATTTCCATGATTCAACGCTGTTTTAAAAGCCATTTCTTCAATCACATGGGTATTGGATACCGGATGTGAGACTCATACTTGCAATTGTTGCAAAAGGGTTCAAGAAGGGAAACTCTATTTGAGACTTCAAATGTTTTGGAAGATGTTCTCAAAACATTTTTGTATGCACCTAGTTTGACTAGGAACATAATTATTGTTTCCTATTAAAACAATATGATCATGATTCAAGTTTGTAATAATGGTATTGAGTTTTGAATGATGTATTCATTTAAGATATGCCTTTTAATGATTTCCATGAATTGGTTCATGATAGTCATCCTATTAAACTCATTCATACACCTTTAGCATAAAGAAACTTAAAATGGTTTAAGTTATTACTATCTTTGACATTGTCGTCTTGGTCACATTAACCAGAATTGGATTCAAACACTTCAAAAGAATGGTCCTTTGGAAACAAATGAAATGTTTCATTTGATAAGTATGAACAAAAGACTATTAGGAATGATGCATTGGATGTATATGATCCTTTTAAGACAATGTCTAAACTGGTGAAAGATACTTCATTATTGTTACCAACGATTACAGTCGCTATTATTGTGGGCACTTGATGACACATAAGTATGAAGCTTTTGAAATGTTCAAAATCGTCAATAATGAAGTAGAAAATCAGCTCCGTGTAGTTATCTATGCTCTTCATTCAGATAAAGGAGAAACTGAACCCTATTTGGATATGGTTCAATTTATTATGGCTATGAACTTACCACCTTTATCATTTTGGGTTTTCGCATCGCTCTCTAAGGCTCATATTATGAATATGACCCGGACAAAAAGTGTGTATTCATTTGGAGTCCAAAGAGACTGTATAAGATACCGTTCTTTGACTCAACGAATCAGAAGTATTTATTGCTCCAAAGTCTATGGTTCTTGAAACCAAGTCCTTTATGGAAGGAAAGAATGACGTAGAACTGTGGAACTTGATAAGGATCAAAATCCAAAAGGCGATACACATTTGATTGACACTAGCAATCAGCAGGAGGTTGTTGATAAAGATCAAGAGGTTGATCAACACACACAAACGTTCACAAATCTGGTAGAGTTAGTATTCCATCTGAAAGATAAGGATATTTCATGAATGGATGCTATGTGGTTATACCCTGACAGGATCAGTGATCACAAGTTTGATGTATCAGAATACAAAGCAGCGGAATACAAACTAGAATTAGACAAACTGTAGCAAGCAATCGATACTGGTAAGCATTAAGATCGCATACGGTTATAGGGAGAGAATATGTATTTCTGATTTCTAGGAATGTTTATAGATGTAGAATATTTCTAATCAAATCAATCATTCATTCCATTCATTCACTCATCGTCATTGATTACAATAGGTTGTCACTCCTTATATAGAGTGCAACAGTCACTGCTGTTATCATGGAAAGTGACAACTGGCAGATCCAATACAAAATAACTAATTCTTAACAAACTACTGAAATGTTCACAACTACTGAGAACATATCAGCATGTTAAGTACAAAATATAAAACTACTGAAACTAGAAAATAAAACTACTGATATCACAACTACTGAAGAAGTACTCTTCAGCAGTTGTGACAAATACTAAGGCTTCAGTACTTGATCTTCAGACTTTGACCTTCAGGTGTTTCATCAGCTGATGACTTCAGTAGATATCATCAGCTGATGTCTTCAGTCTTTGTCTTCAGACTTTGTACATCAGTTGTTGATCTTCAGTACTTGTGAACTCTTCAGCTGTGTACTTCAGTACTTTGGTCTTTCAGCTTCAGCACTTGTGTTCTTCAGCTGTTGTACTTCAGCACTTTGGTTCTTCAGCTGTTAAGGTCTTCAGCACTTGATCTCAGCTGTTGTAGTCTTCAGCACTTGTCAAACTACTGATGAGGCTTTCAGCAGTTGTTGTGATACCATGTGGGACTTAGAGGTTTTCTGATCTTGGCTCATTGGTTCTTTTGGTCCAACATACCCTGTAGGCTAACCATACACCAAGATGTTATGTCCAATTTGGATTGGGACAAATGGCTAGAAGCCATGAACGTAAGGATGCAATTCATGTATAACAACCAAGTTTGGCAGTTGGTTGAACCTCCACTTAAACTCCAAATCGGTTGGATACAAGTGGGTTTTCTGGATGAAAACAAATATACATGGAGACTTGAATACTTATAAGTCAAGACTTATAGCATAAGGTTTTCATCAAACTCAATTGGTTGATTATGATGAAAGCCTTACGCCCGTGGCAATGCTAAGGTCGATTAGGATGTTAAGTGCCATAACTGCATATTTTGAATATGAGTTTTGGCTAATGGATGTCAAAACCGCTTTCCTTAATGGACATCTCGTAGAGACTGTCCACATAGTTCAGCATGAAGGTTTTGTCGATCCCGACATCCCAATAAGTATACAAGTTAAAGTGATAGATCTATGGATTGAAACAAGCATCAAAAGGGTGTGTATATATGAAGCTAGTGGGAGCAGGATTATACTCTCAGTGTTGTATGCTGATGACACACTGCTATTTGAAAAATATATTCCAACCTTGGAAGGTGTGAAAACCTTGCTTGGAAGATGTTTTTCATAAAAGGATCTCTTTGAAATCACCCATATTTTGGAATAAGGATCTATAAGGATAGATCGAGGTAGTTGATAGGGTCAAACAAAGTGCATATATAAAATCTTGAAAAGGTTCAAGATGGAAATCTCTTAGAAAGGTATGATACCTTTCAAAGAGAGACCATGTTGACTACGTCTCAATGTCCAAGCTCATAGGATGAGCAAAATCAAATGAAGGATATCCCATACGCATCTGCTATAGGATCCCTCATTTGTCTCATGATATGCACTAAACCGGACGAGTCATGCTCATCAGGTATGACAAAGTAGATACCAATAGAAATAACCATTGAATGGTTGTTAAAAGTATGTTGATGCACCTTAGTAAGACTAAGGATATGTTTCTAATATACGGATCTGTTGAAGTGAAAATCTGTGTAAAGGGTTGCACAGATGAGGACTTCCAAAACAGATCGAAACAACTCTCGATCATAATCAGGTGTACTTCCATTATGAA
>CM046443.1:56629389-56636889 GCA_025506515.1 Flaveria trinervia | reverse complement strand
AAACCCTTATTCCACACAAAATTCGGCCGCCCCTTGTTGTTCATTGGACCAACTTTGTTGATTAAACACAACCAATTAAGGGTCTTGGAATGCCTTCTTGGACCAGCTATCTTGAGAGACACATGCAACTAAAACTCCAAGAAAAACTCTCTCTTCCTTCTTCTCCAAACTCACGGTTTTGAAGGTGTTGTAGCAGCTACTTCTTGAAGTTTTGGTGACCAAAATCCTAGCAACTAAGGTGTTTGTTTGAAGGCTTGTGTGGTATAGACGTTTGAGGACTTCTAGCTTGAAGTCTTGGCCATTAATCAGCCCTCATTCAGCACTATCTTGGACGTTTTTGAAGCTCACAACAGCCCTCCTTGGTCGTTTCTTGCTGCTCAAAGAGGTAGTATCATAGCTCATTGTGGCTGTGATTTAAATGTAGTTTTAGTACATTTTCATAGCTTGTTCATTCACATATTATGATCCTTTTGTTTGGGTTTGTTTTCATCTAAAAATGGTCACTAAAGAACATTATTTTCAGCTTATAAAATGGGTTTTATTAAGTTGTAACTCCTCGCTGCGTTTTCAGAAAGTTTAAGTGGTTAAACATTGATTTTATGTTCTAGCAAACCCTTCAATGGCATCAAGAGCCAGGTTATGTGGATGACTTGCTTGATTTATCTCTTGAAATTGGTTTTAAAAGATGATATTAGCAATGTTATAGGCTGATTTTGGGCTGTTATAGTTTATATGAATGATTCCCCATACTTTCAAGGTCATATCACACATGCTAGTGATTAGACCTTGAAAGAACATATTATGCATGTTGGTTGTTTGGACAATGATTAAAACCAAAATTTCAGTTTATGTTGGCTGAAATTTGGGGTTTTAAATGGGGTTTTCATTATATGGTTAGATGATTTGATCATTGGTTGTTTTAGTGCATAACCTAGCTTGTGGCCTTGTGTTGTTTGGATGTTTCTAGTGGTTGTTTTATTCATTCAATTGGTTGTAATATTTGTGTTTATTCCTTTGGGTTGTAATTATTCATTCATTTGGTTATGTAATAATAGATTAGGTTCATTTCCTTTACTAGAAAAATGTATTAGGATACAATTTTGTAAAAGGAAGATGTACAAGATCAAGACCCAAGATGGACACAAAGACACAAGAAACATGGAGCATTTGGATGCGGTTTCTAGTGGGAGGTTCTTGGAACCTTTATGATATGTTTGACCCTTAGAAAGACCAAAGACAACACTTGTGATGGCAAACAAGTGTTGTCAACATAAGGGCTATGGTTATGCACATATGGTTGTTTATGTTTTATGCTTGGTTGATTGTTTATTGTTTCATTGTTTGGTTGATGTTTTGACATGCATTACAAACTCATTAACAAACTTAACAAGCTGAAACGATGGTTCTTAATAGTTAATAAAAGTTATTAAAATGGTTTAATGATTTTAAAGATTAAAATTGGTTTTAATCTAAGAACCATAGGGTACCTTGCATTTGAAAGCATACAAATACAAGTACATAGAGTTTTCTAAACTAGAATAAGAAGTCTCTAAAATTTTAAAAACGAGATCAACACCGTCCTTTTACGCAACACTTGAGTCACTTGGGAACTCTTAGTGGGATAAAGGTCACCTAACCATTTTGAGGGAACTTGTGATTTGAGGTGAGAATGCCTTACTTATGGGATAAAGGTCACCTAACCATTTGTTTTGGCAAACTCACACGTGGGGTAAGTAGGATGTCTTGATTTGCAAACCATGTTAAATGGATCACCTACAATGTGGTTTCCAAATGGTGTTGATGGGATTACATGCCGACTTTACATATGATGTTCAAGAGTCGATCCCATACCTCTAGAAGTTGCAAATGGTTGCAACCGTCAATCGTTGACCACCTTATTAATTTAAATCGTGGGATAAAGGTCACCTAACCACAATTTAAATGTAATGTTGGGTTCTAGATTTTAATATATAATTGACCTTAATAGGCATTAATTATTAAAATTGATAATATCGAAAATACTAAATAAAACTTTGTTAAAATTTTGTAGATGGCCTCTAATAATGATAATTCCGATAACTCATCCGCGTCCAACCAATCTCTACGAGCGATCCTCCAAAAGGAACGTCTAAACCATAACAACTTCATCGATTGGTATCGAAACTTGAGATTGTTCTCAAGCAAGAGAGACGATCGTATGTTTTAGACGACCCTGTCCCGATCAACCTAGCGAGGATGATGAGGAGGCCTTTAATGATGGCTGAAGTACACTGAGGACTCCGTCCAAGTGTCTTGTCTCATGCTAGCGAGCATGACTCCGGATCTCCAAAAGGAGTATGAACACCACGGGGCTTATGACATGATAACCCAGCTGAAGGAAACGTTCCAACAGCAAGCGAGGGTTGAGCGTTTCGAAACGGTTCGAGCACTCCATGCATGTCGTATGGACGACAATCAATCTGTTTCATCTTATGTACTTAAGATGAAAAGTCACATTGACCGCCTCGAGAGGCTTAATTGTCCCGTCTCGAAGGAATTGGCCACGGATTTGATCCTCAATGGCCTTACCAAGAGGTTCGAGACATTCGTGTTGAACTACAACATGAATGCATGGGACAAAAGCATTGGTGAACTTCACTCAATGCTCAAAACGGCCGAGGCGGCCATGGGTAAAAGGGTTTTACCCGTTCTCACCATCAATGAAGGTGGGAACAATAAAAGGCCTCGTCCCGCACCCAAGGCAAAGGTTGCCAAGGGTAAGGGACCTACTTGGGGAAAAGGGAAAGGGGTGGCAAGGGTGCCTCCCAAACCACAAGAGAAGAAGCAAAAGGTTGCTACTAATGACCCATGCTTCAAGTGTGGGGAGATTGGACATTGGGCAAGGAATTGTCCTGTCCATCTCCAGAGTTGAAAGCGAAGAGGGATGCCGGGCAGACCTCAGGTACAATATACATGATTCATATTGATCTTAATGTTACATCTTCTAACACATGGGTATTGGATACCGGATGTGGAACTCACATTTGCAATTTGTTGCAGGGGTTCACAGAAGTAGGGACTTCAAACAAGGGGATGTTAGCCTCTTCATGGGAAATGGAACTAAAGTCTTAGTTGAAGCTCGTGGAGACTACATCCTAAGACTTCCAAGTGGTTTGGAAGTTATTTTGAAGAATGTTTTGTATGCTCCTAGTTTGACTAGGAACATTATTTCTGTATCCCAATTAAGACATTATGATTATGTATTATCTTTTATTGAAAATGATATTCATGTTTCTTTAAATGGTATGTTCTATTTTAAAGCTATTCCAATAATGGTATTTATGAATTGGTTCATGAAAATACTTTAAATAGTTCATTGTACCAAACTAACACCAAGAAACTCAAGTTGGACTTGAGTGATACCTATCTTTGGCATTGTCGTCTTGGTCATATAAACAAGAAACGTTTACAAACACTTCAAAAGAATGGTCTTTTAAAAACAAATGAATGTGATTCATTTGATGTTTGTGAATCTTGTTTACAAGGTAAGATGACTAAGGCACCCTTTAGTGGAACTACCGAAAGGGCAAAAGATTTATTAGGAATCATACATTCGGATGTATGTGGTCCTTTTAAGCCAATGACTAGGAATGGTGAAAGATACTTCATTACCTTTACCGACGACTATAGTCGCTATGGGTATGTGTACTTATTGAGGCACAAAGATGAAGCTTTTGAAATATTCAAAACCTTCAAGAATGAAGTAGAAAATCAACTCAATAAGTCATTAAAATCTTCGTACCGATAGAGGAGGTGAATACCTAAGTGATGCCTTTCAAAATCATCTTAGGAGTTGTGGGTTGTCTCACAACTCACTCCACCTGGAACACCACAACATAATGGTGTGTCTGAGAGGAGGAATCGAACCTTATTGGATATGGTCCGATCTATGATGGCTAGAAGCACATTACCTCTATCATTTTGGGGTTTCGCTCTGCTCTCCGCGGCCCGTATTCTAAATATGGCCCCAACCAAAAAGGTAGAAAGGACACCTTTTGAGATATGGCATGGAAGAGTTCCATCCCTATCGTACTTAAGGGTTTGGGGATGTGAGGCTTATGTTAAGACTCCCACCCTAAACAAATTGGATGTCCGATCCACCAAGTGTATCTTTATTGGATATCCTAGAGATTCTATGGGATATTATTTCTATGATCCAATGGAACAAAAGGTGTTTGTTGCCAGAAAGGGTGAGTTCTTAGAAGCAAAGTTCCTTATGGAAGGAGCTAGCAGTAGAACAGTGGATCTTGAGGAAGATCAAGAACCACAGCCCGATGCGCGTTTGGTTGAAACTAGCACTCAACATGAGGATGTTGAGGATGATCAAGTGGTTGATCAATACACACAACACGTTCGCAGAAGTGGTAGAACTAGTAATCCACCAGAAAAATATGGATTTTTCATGGATGGATGCTATGTGATAGATTCTGATGAACCAACCACATACCATGATGCAATGTCCAATTCGGATTGTGACAAATGGCTAGAAGCCATGAACGTTGAGATGCAATCCATGTATGACAACCAAGTTTGGGAACTTGTAGTACCACCTCTTAATTCCAAGTAGTTGGAAGTAAGTGGGTTTTCAAGAGGAAAACCGATATGCATGGAAACTTGGATACTTATAAAGCTAGACTTGTAGCAAAAGGTTTCACTCAAACTCAAGGGGTTGATTATGATGAAACCTTCTCACCTGTTGCGATGCTAAAGTCTATAAGGATATTGTTTGCCATAGCTGCTCATTATGATTATGAGATTTGGCAAATGGATGTCAAAACCGCTTTCCTAAATGGATATCTTGAGGAAGATGTCTATATGGTTCAGCCTGAAGGTTTTGTCGATCCAATACATCCTAATAAAGTATGCAAGTTAAAGAAATCAATTATGGATTAAAACAAGCATCGAGAAGCTGGAATCACCGTTTTGATGAGGAAGTAAAGAAATTTGGTTTCATCAAAAACGCTGATGAGGCTTGTGTGTATAAGAAGGCTAGTGGGAGCACATAACTTTCCTAGTATTGTATGTTGATGACATACTACTATTTGGAAATGACATTCCAACCTTGGAAGTGTAAAAACCTGGCTTGGAAGTTGTTTTTCCATCAAGGATCTTGGTGAAGCCGCCTATATTCTGGGAATAAAGATCTATAGGGATAGATCAAGGCGGTGATTGGTTTGAATCAAAGTGCATACATTGATAAAATCTTGAAAAGGTTCAAGATGGAAAACTCTAAGAAAGGTACCGTACCTATTCAAAGAGGAACGATGTTGAGTACGACTCAATGTCCAAGCTCAAAGGATGAGCAAGATAAAATGAAGGCAATCCCATACGCATCTGCTATTGGATCATGTATGCAATGATATGCACTCGACCGGACTGTGTCATACGCCTTAAGTATGACAAGCCGTTACCAACAAAATCCTGGAAACAGTCATTGGATGGCTGTTAAGAACATACTTAAGTACCTAAGGAGGACAAGAGATATGTTCCTAATCTATGGATCTGGTGACGAGGAACTCGTTGTAAAAGGTTACACGGATGCGAGTTTCCAAACCGATCGTGATGATTCACGGTCTCAATCGGGATACATTTTCATTCTGAATGGAGGAGCTGTCTCTTGGAAGAGCTCCAAACAGGATGTGGTGGCTCTGTCAACTACAGAATCAGAATACGTCGCCGCCTCATTGGCAGCCCAAGAAGCTGCATGGTTGAAGAAATTCATTGCCGATCTAGGGGTTGTCCCTTCCATTCAGGACCCCCTAGAGATCTTTTGTGATAACGAGGGTGCGATCGCTCAAATCAAGGAACCCGTGCTCATCAAAAGACTAGGCACATTGAGCGGAGATTCAACTACATACGAGATGAAGTTGAAAAGGGAAAGATATGTATTCGCAAAGTTCACACGGATCAAAACGTTGCGGATCCTCTCACGAAGCTCCTTGAAAAGGCAAAGCATGAAGGTCATACTTGTGCCATGGGACTTCGATATTCTAGTGATTGGATTTGATCTGTAAATTTTGTATTTGGATATGTGGAACTTTCTATTATTTGAATAAAGTTATTTGGTTATAATGTTTCAATAATATTCCAATTTAGCATGTTTAATCCATGAGTAAAATGTTTACTCTAAATGTCCGTAGTCGTTCATACTTGTGGGAACAAGTTTGAAGGTAAGACTATTATGAACTTGGATTGGTTGATATTCATAAGGATGAATATAGAGCAATGGGTTGCTACCAGGTTCATAGATATTTGTGGGATACAAATATTGGACTAACCCGCATCTCAAATTTTACTACATGGAATCTTATTGATTGATCATAAGTAATTTGAGTAAAGGCGAATATCATTTGGTATCCTCCGACCTGAGATACATATTGGGTTTTGATATTCACCAAGTGTTACACCTCGAGCCTATTCTTCACTGTCCTGAAATAGTGGACAGTACATAAGGATATGTTCAGGTATAACACGAGGTGATTGTGAGAAACGTATGTAGTCAAGATGAATTTGTTCCTCTTATTCGTTGAGAGTTAGATGTCTAAGGCCTGATTAAGTTAAATCAACAAGGTATGATCATTCTGTGTCCTTGGATTTAACATGACATCTGTAACAAAAGGATAAATGATTAATTCACCTAAATCATTTCAAGTAGGGTACTTGAAAGGGATGATGTTATTGAATGGCTATAAGTCATGCGTATTAAGGGTAGTAAACCGTTGTTAGGCGGTATTTACTGCTTGCATCAATCTTCTATGAATCTTGGGCAAGTGGGAGATTGTAGGATTCTATGTGCCCAAGACACTTAGAATATTGATGTGGTTAGTACGTTATGATCCAAGTCGGGTTATACCCAATAACAAGCTTAGCAAACCACCAAAATATTTAGTTGATGATATGATCATGCAATGAAATATTAACACCAATTTAGAAAACGGTTTTCTAAACAAGTTGCATATAACATGGAACAATTTATTAGGATATATTGTTCAATGATATTATTTGTAATGTTATTTAGATGACATTACAAATTAATAATGGCTATATATGTTATACAATTAATGGGTTAGTTGTATACATTTTCTAAGAGGGAAAATTATAAGACCATTTGTAACATGTGTTTGTGTTTAAAAAAAAAGGGGGGAAACCCTTATTCCACACAAAAATTCGGCCGCCCCCCCTTGTTGTTCATTGGACCAACTTTGTTGATTAAACACAACCAATTAAGGGTCTTGGAATGCCTTCTTGGACCAGCTATCTTGAGAGACACATGCAACTAAACTCCAAGAAAAACTCTCTCTTCCTCTTCTCCAAACTCACGGTTTTGAAGGTGTTGTAGCAGCTACTTCTTGAAGTTTTGGTGACCAAAATCCTAGCAACTAAGGTGTTTGTTTGAAGGCTTGTGGGTATAGACGTTTGAGGACTTCTAGCTTGAAGTCTTGGCCATTAATCAGCCCTCAT
>CM046443.1:56609389-56621889 GCA_025506515.1 Flaveria trinervia | reverse complement strand
CCATTTCCGGTCTCCTGATTGCTTTCATTCCCAGTTGGGTCACCGTTATCCTCATTATCATTGCCACCGTCCCCGTGGGGGTGAGAATTCTGAAGAGCATCGCTCACTTGGGCCACGATAGTCGGAATTAGTGCGGCCAGCTGTTGAGCGATCAGGGCTGCCATATGAGTGTTCCCTGTTCCTTGATTGTTACTGGTTGGAGCATCACTTGTTCTTGGGGTTCTTCCCCTGCCTCTGCCTCTGCCTCTGCCCCTTGGGGCTTCAATTCCGCTACTATTACTGCGAGTAGATCTTCGAGGCGGCATGTTCTATTCATGAAAGAGGAAATAAGTAAGCTTTAGTCACCATAGATACACAAGTATTCCGTTTATCAAGTTCCAATGTTGATGTTCCGGTCGGTCAAGATCACCATGCAGCCCATTTCAAGCATATTCTCGGTATACCGGTGGTGTTTATATATAGGGTTCCCCGCAGCGTTCCCACCACACCCGCGATGTACCAAGAATGATGCCCGATCCGGTTACATGACATCCGACTTTCCTTTACATCATATCCATAATAATTCATCAGGTCAACTGAGAGCCCAAGCACGTAATCACGTATAGTCTGGTGGAGGTTGCCTATCTCGCATCCTTAAAGGACTCAGACATAGCCTCCTCGGGTCAGTCTCAGTGTCCAAGGTTAAGCGCAGTATGTGATCTGTGAAGATCTCTTCGGGTCTTAATACCCGAATTTGGTTATGATAACTTGGCGCGCAGAGGGAACGGAAGATCTAATAGGGGCATCCTATAAAAGAGTGAGCACAAGGCTCTCTCATAGGGTGGAAAGATCACAAAATAGATAGAGAACGAACAAGTAACGAGGAACACGTATGAGATACAAAATGCACACAACCCTGGCATGCAATCTACATGAAGGTTCCTAGGTTATAGTCTAGGTCAAGCGTATTGCCTAATTCTCTATAACCAATGGCTCTGATACCAGTCTGTCACACCGCCGCTAAGAGCGGAAACACGGGGTTGCGACAGACGGGAATCGTCATAACACATGTAAGAATAGAGATGCAATAATAAATGATGACAAGCGTGTCATGACGACACCCGACAACAAGGGGACTTGTGTCGTGTATAGTCAATGTCCACGACAACACATAGCCACATATGCTCCGATACAAGAAGTAAGATTACATGATCACATAAAGACGAAATTGTGTAATTTCCCACAACCCGGGAACAAGTTCAAAAGATGTAATTGTTTACATAGTTCACATTGTTCAAAGTAACTGTTTGTCAAACATGTTTATTCCAAAAATGCACCCTAGGGTCTCCACTAAGGCAGCACACCTAGTACCTCAGCTAGCTTGATCACCTGAAAAGATATGCTCAAAATGGTCAACAAAATTGTTGTTGAGCTCGCAGGTTTAAGTAACAAAAGTGTAAGTGATGTAAATGATATGGAATACCGTGAATACAGTTATATACATAAGTAAATTCACATGACATGAGCTTTGCAACCAAACCTAGCGACGTACACAAAGAAATTGTCGGCGTATATTCACCCAAGACCCGTACCTGGCTATTGTTGGTACTAACTAGTATACCAACACGAGGGTGGGGGGTGTCAACCCAGTAGTACTACCAATACCTAACCGTCGGTTCCCAAATGGAATAAATAGTGCAAAGATAGAACCACACAGCAGACCCAAGCATGTATCAAATAAGTACGTGCAACACAGTATCACGTTGATTCTTGTATGTAAATGTATGTATGTTGTATAGCATAGAAAACGGGCGAGCATACTTTTCCCCCATGTTTGTAAATGTTGGTAAAATAGTATAAGCATAAAAAGGGGCCACGAAACTCACATGTTAACTGGTAAGTATGAAGGTCGAGATTTCCAACAGTGAATGCAATGATCGGTCAAACACCTATGACAGTTATGGTCAAGCATTAAGACATGTATTAAGCGTATAGTAATGTTTGGTCGGTTCGGGTTGTATCGGTTCGGTCGTAGGTAGCACACACACAGCAGACACACGCATCATCAGACACACGACGGGACCAGACGCTCGACCCCGTTCCATTCGTACGAATCAACCTTCAATCGTGCGAATTAGCTACTTTCGTGCGATTGAACCTTCATTCGTGCGATTGGACTCGGTCGCACCACACAACAACCCATTGGCACGACCCAACCTCCATGCGCACGAATCAACCCTCAATCGTGCGAATTAGCTACTTTCGTGCGATTGAACCTTCATTCGTGCGATTGGACTTCAGTCGTGCGAAACACGCACAATCGCATACACTCAGTCGGTCACCGACTCAATCGCACACAATCATTCATACGCATGACTCAATCGCATACAAACCCAGTCGCACGACTCAGTCGCACGACTCAGTCGCACGACATGCCTAGTCGCACAACTCAGTCGCACGATGGCTTAGATGCATAATTCAGTCGCGCGACTCACTCAGTCGCACGGCTTAATCGCATGACTGACCCAGTCGCCCGAACTGCAGAATCGCGACTGTGGTCGGGCTGAGCAGCCCCCGAGCTGCTCTAACACGGGTTTTATACCACGAGGACTTCCAGAAACACTCAACAAACATACACAAACATGGAAACACAAGCAGAAAGACCTCACACGCACCCACTCGACCTCATGTGCTCGGATGAAGCCGAGCAGCACCCGAATCCCTAGAAAACGCAGCAGTAAAACCGAACCAAAAACGGGTTGAACAAGGTTGTCTACCTGCTAGGAACGCGTACACACGATGATACCCAAGATTGGTAGTGAAAACGAGACAAACGTGACGATTTTGGTGCTAGATCGAGAGAGAAAGTGGAGAAAATGTTGAAGGTGAAGAAGGAAGTTGGGGATAAATGGTGGGAATGGGGTTTATATACCCAGCCCAGGTTTGCAGAATTACAAGTTTAGTCCCTGCACTTAACCCTCGAGTTTCCCAAAAATTGTTTCGGTTGATTACGATCTTAAAATGTTTGTTATATTACGGTTAAAAGCGGGTTTAATGGCATTTGATAGCCTAAAATGGTTTTATTAATGACAATGATCGAATTTAAAAAAAATGATATTTGGTGGTAATGGTGATGAAATTTATAAAGTTTTATGCTTAACACACGTTTCTAAGAAGTACAGGCACAAGGGAAAAATAAGCAGACATGATTCGTATCGTAAAGCAGAGTTCATGAAGAAAAGGAAGATTAATTAGAATATTTCCATGTTATTTATGTCGTTCGACGGACCTTAAGGTGACGGATGTCACAGTATCCCCCAGTTGAGAGAGTTTCGTCCGAAATCAGCTGGAGTTAGGTCCAAGAGTGTCATCCACGAATAAGTGGGGTATTTGAGTTTCATTTGATCTTCCTGTTCCCATGTAAACTCTGGCCTCGTTTCGAATTCCATCTTATGCGAACAATTGGTATTCTACTGCGCTTCAACTGTTTGACTCTACGATCCATGATCTCAATGGGTCCTCAATAAAATGAGCTTTTCGTCGATTGTGATATCGTCAATGGGTATGTGAAGTGATTCGTCAGCCAAACCTTCTTGAGGTTCGACACATGGAAAGTATCATGCACACCGTTGAGTTCTTGGGGTAACCTTAATCGGTAAGCCACTGGACCAATTCTTTCCGTAATCTCGAATGGTCCAACGTATCTCGGGGCTAACTTCCCTCTCTTTCCAAACCGAACAACTCCTTTCCAAGGAGAGACCTTGAGTAATACTCGGTCCCCAACGTTGAATTCTAGAGGCTTTCGACGATTGTCGGCGTAGCTCTTTGGCGATCTCTAGCGGCTTTCAGTCTATCTTTGATTTGGAAGATCTTGTCGGTGTTTCCTGGATGATCTCTGGGCCTGTTAGCTGGCTTTCACCAATCTCGGCCCAACAAACGGGTGATCTACACTTCCTTCCGTACAACGCCTCGAACGGAGCACACCCAATGCTGGTGTGGTAGCTGTTATTGTATGAGAATTCAATCAATGGCAAATGAGTATCCCACTACCACCAAAGTCAATTACACACGCTCTCAGCATGTCTTCTAGCGTTTGTATGGTCGTTCACTTTGGCCATCTGTTTGAGGGTGATAGGCGGTACTCATGTCTAATCGAGTGCCCATCGCTTTTGTAGTGTCTGCCAAAATCGTGAAGTGAATCGGCCGTCACGGTCGGAGATGATTGACACCGGCACTCTGTGTCTTGTCACGACCTCTTTGATGTACAATCTCGCCAACTTGTTTTGTAGTCTTCTCGGATTGGCAAGAAGTGTGCTGATTTCGTCAATCGATCCACTATGACCCATATCGAGTCATGCCCGTTGCTTGTTTTAGGGAGTTTGGTAATGAAATCCATGGCTATATTCTCATTTTCCACTCGGGAATTTCAGGTTGCTGTAATAATCCCGATGGTTTCTGATGTTCAGCTTTAACTTTGAGCATGTCAAGCATCAGCTGACGTACGTGGCAATGTCTTTCTTCAGGCCTGGCCACCAGTACAGATCTTTGAGGTCGTGGTACATCTTGTCTGTGCCAGGATGAATAGAATATCGTGTCTTATGTGCTTCATCCATGACCAGGTACGTACACCTCCCCACTTGGGTACCCATATACGGTCCACGAAGTACTGTACGCCATCGTCCTTGCACATCAGTTGTTTATCCAACCCTCGGAATTCTTCTCCCGCAAGGTTTTCTTCTTTCAACGCTTCACTTTGTGAAATTTGGATCTGAGCTTTCAAATTTGTTTGAATGGTCAATCCCAAGCTCGAGCACGTAGTGGTTTCACGCGTTCTTTGCGGCTTAGAGCATCAGCCACCACGTTAGCTTTCCCGGATGATACCGGATTTCACAATCGTAGTCATAGTAAGCTCTACCCAACGTCGCTGTCGCATATTGAGTTCTTCTGATCCAGAATATGTTGAAGGCTTTTATGATCTGTGTATACGATGCATTGGTTCCATACAGGTAATGCTCCATATCTTAAGTGCGAATACTACCGCACCCAACTCAAGATCATGAGTCGTGTAGTTCTTCTCGTGCACTTTAAGTTGTCGCGAAGCGTAGACGATCACCTTATCTTTCTGCATTAGTACACATCCCAACCTTGATGCGAAGCATCACAGTACACCACAAATCATCAGTTCCGTCCGGGAGGGACAATATCGGTGTATTGCACAACTTATCTTTCAGCGTTTGGAACGCCCGTTCTTGCGCATCTCCCCAATCAAACTTCTTGTCTTCTGAGTCAGCAATGTCAACGGTTGAGCGATCTTTGAAAAGTTCGCAATGAAACGATGATAGTATCTGGCCAATCCTAAGAACTGTCGTATCTCTGAAGGGTCTGGGGTGTATCCCATTTCTTACCGCTTCGATCTTGCCGGGATCTACATGAATCCCGTCTTTGTAACCACATGACACAAAAACTTCACCTCTCGCAGCCAGAATTCACACTTCGAGAACTGGCGAAAAGTCTCTCTTCTTAATAGTTCCAGTATCGCCCGAAGGTGTTCTTCATGGTCCTCCTTCGATCGAGAGTAGATAAGTATGTCGTCGATGAATACGATCACAAACTTATCCAAGTAAGGTTTGCACACTCGATTCATCAAGTCCATGAACACAGCTGGTGCGTTAGTCAATCCAAACGGCATGACCAAGAACTCATAGTGCCCATAACGAGTTCTAAATGCTGTCTTCGGTATGTCCTCCTCGAAAACTCTTAGTTGGTGATATCCAGACGAAGGTCGATCTTGGAAAATACGAAGCTCCTTGTAACTGATCAAACAGGTCGTCGATCCTGGGGAGAGGATACCGATTCTTCACAGTTAATTGTGTTCAACTCACGGTAGTCGATGCACATATGGAACGACCCATCTTCTTCTTGACGAATAACACTGGTGCTCCCCAAGGCGAGTGACTCGGCCGAATAAAACCCTTCTCCAGTAGTTCCTGTAACTGGCTAGATAACTTGCATTTCAGACGGTGCCAACCGATACGGTGTCTTTGCTACCGGTGTAGCTCCAGGAACCAAATCAATACGAAATTCCACCTGTCGTGGAGGAGGCAAACCAGACAAGTCATCTGGGAATACATCTGGGTAATCCCGCACTATAGGGATATTTGTCAATTCCTGTCCTCCTCTTTCTTTTCCAACATGAGCCAGACAAGAGTAGCACTGTTTTCGTGAACTCCGACACGCTTTCATGCAGGAAATAAGCTTTAAGTTTCTCCCGGTCTTTCTCCTTGAATTCTGAGTACTCCCCCGTCTGACATAGGGATTTGCACTACCTGTCTCGACAGACAATCTCGGCCCGTGTTTCGACAACCAATCCATTCCCACAATCACATCGAAACTCCCTAACTCAAAGGGTATCAAGTCTATATCGAAGGCGTGGTCCTCTAATATTATCGAGCACTTTCTAATAATTTCATCGGCCTGAACAATCCTACCGTTGGCCATTTCTACAGAGTAGCTAGTTTCTAGCCTACTAGGGCTCAAATCAAGCAATTGCGCAAACTCAGAAGATATAAATCTATTGTCTGCTCCAGTATCAACAGTATAGATGCAAAGTGATTATTGAGTAAGTGCGTACCCGTGACAACATTGGGTCCTGGCGAGCATCGTTGGCTCCAATGACGAATGCACGTCCCCGAGCTGTATTCCCCTGATTGGTAGGGCCTTGATTTCCAGCTATGGCCATCACTTGCTGCTGGTTGTTTCCTTTTTGACCCCGTGCCCGATTCAGCCTGGGGCACATGTTTCGGTAGTGATCAAGGCTCCCACTCATAACAAGCTCTTGCATTCCCGACGGGGTTAACCGCGTTGACCGGTGCACCATATTCGGCGCTGTTCTGCAGTCTCTGGCAATGCCCCGGGCGTCTACAATTCGCGCACACCCAGCACTACGTTCCTGGGGGATGATGATAATTGCACTTGTCACATTTGGGGTGCGGACCCACATAATCTCGCCTGCCCTGCGTCACTGCCACAAAGTTTCTGGTTGTCTTGGCCCTTTTATCAAACTTCCCGGCACTCGATCAGCTCGTTTCCCTAAAATCCTTTTCTTTTCAGCTCCCCTACCCAAAACTCCCGTTCTCACCATTTCATCGGTCAAAGCGCCAACCTTTAGAATCGCGCTCTGAATAGTAGGAGGAGCAGTAGCGGTTACCATTGCCCGGATTTGAGGCGCAAGTCCCCAAATGTACCTCTCTATCCTTTTTGATTCCGGGGTGACTAGATGCGGAACCAACCTTGCTAGCTCATTAAAACGATGGTGTAAGCTGCGTGCCCAGCCCCCACCATGGCATGATTCCAGAACTCATGCTCAAGTTTTTGCATCTCATTGAGAGGACAGTACTCCTCGGTGATTAGGCCTTGAACTCATCCCACGACATTTGCATCGCGGATTCTCTTCCCCTAGCCTGAATCTGAGTGTTCCACCACGTCAGTGCCTTGCCCTGTAGTGAGCAAGTGGCGTACTTAATTCTTTGACTATCGAGGCATTCGCTGATGTGATCACGGCCTCCATCTTTTCAAGCCATCTGGTCAGAGCTATGGCTCCACCTTTGCCATCAAACTCTCGTGGTTTACAAGCACGAATTCCTTGTACGAACATCCCCGTCTAGTATTCACAACCCGGTCTCATTAACAATTACAGCTTCGTTACGGGTACCACCATTTCCGGTCTCCTGATTGCTTTCATTCCTAGTTGGGTACCGTTATCCTCATTATCATTGCCACCCGTCCCCGTGGGGGTGAGAATTCTGAAGAGCATCGCTCACTTGGGCCACGATAGTCGGAATTAGTGCGGCCAGCTGTTGAGCGATCAGGGCTGCCATATCAGTGTTCCCTGTTCTTGATTGTTACTGGTTGGAGCATCACTTGTTCTTGGGTTCTTCCTGCCTCTGCCTCTGCCTCTGCCCCCTTGGGGCTTCAATTCCGCTACTATTACTGCGAGTAGATCTTCGAGGCGGCATGTTCTATTCATGAAAGAGGAAATAGTAAGCTTTAGTCACCATAGATACACAAGTATTCCGTTTATCAAGTTCCAATGTTCATGTTCCGGTCGGTCAAGATCACCATGCAGCCCATTTCAAGCATATTCTCGGTATACCGGTAGTGTTTATATATAGGGTTCCCCGCAACGTTCCCACCACACCCGCGATGTACCGAGAATGATGCCCGATCCGGTTACATGACATCCGACTTTCCTTTACATCATATCCATAATAATTCATGAGGTCAACTGAGAGCCCAAGCACGTAATCACGTATAGTCTGGTGGAGGTTGCCTATCTCGCATCCTTAAAGGACTCAGACATAGCCTCCTCGGGTCGGTCTCAGTATCCAAGGTTAAGCGCAGTATATGATCTGTGAAGATCTCTTCGGGTCTAATACCCGAATTGGTTATGATAACTTGGCGCGCAGAGGGAACGGAAGATCTAATAGGGCATCCCATAAAAGAGTGAGCACAAGGCTCTCTCATAGGGTGGAAAGATCACAAAATAGATAGATAACGAACAAGTAATGAGGAACACGTATGAGATACAAAATGCACACAACCCTGGCATGCAATCTAATGAAGGTTCCTAGGTTATAGTCTAGGTCAAGCGTATTGCCTAATTCTCTATAACCAATGGCTCTGATACCAGTCTGTCACACCCCCGCTAAGAGCGGAAACACGGGGTTGCGACGAGACGGGAATCGTCATAACACATGGTAAGCGATAGAGATGCAATAATAAAATGATGACAAGCGTGTCATGACGACACCCGACAACAAGGGGACTTGTGTCGTGTATAGTCAATGTTCACGACAACATAGCCATATGCATAACAGAATAAGCGATTTACATGATCACATAAAGAAGAAATTGTAATGTAATTTCCCACAACCCGGGAACAAGTTCAAAAGATTGTAATTGTTTACATAGTTCCACATTGTTCAAAATAACTGTTGTCAAACATGTTTAGTCCAAAAATGCATCCTAGGGTCTCCACTAAGGCAGCACACCTAGAACCTCAGCTAGCTGATCACCTGAAAAGATATGCTCAAAATGGTCAACAAATTGTTGGTGAGCTCGCAGGTTTAAGTAATAAACAAAAGTGTAGTGATGTAAATGATATGGAATACCGTGAATACAGTTATATACACAAGTAAAATCACATGACATGAGCTTTGCAACCAAACCTAGCGACGTACACAAGAAATTGTCGGCGTATATTCACCCAAGACCGTACCTGGCTATTGTTGGTACTAACTAGTATACCAACACGAGGGTGGGGGTGTCAACCCAGTAGTACTACCAATACCTAACCGTCGGTTCCCACACTGGAATTAAATAGTTGCAAAGATAGAACCACACAGCAGACCCAAGCATGTATCAGATAAGTACTTGCAACACAGTATCACGTTGATTCCTTGTATGAAAATGTATGTATGTTGTACAGCATAGAAAAAGGGCGAGCGAGCACTTTTCCCCCATGTTTGTAAATGTTGGTAAAATAGTATAAGCATAAAAAGGGGCCACGAAACTCACATGTTAAGTGGTACGTATGAAAGGTCGAGATTTCCAACAGTTGAATGCAATGACGGTCAAACACCTATTGACAGTTATGGTCAAGCATTAATGACATGTATTAAGCGTATAGTAATGTTTGGTCGGTTCGGGTTGTATCGGTTCGGTTGTGGGTAGCACACACACAAGCAGACACACGCATCATCAGACACACGACGGGACCAGACGCTCGACCCACGTTCCATTCGTACGAATCAACCTTCAATCGTGCGAATTAGCTACTTTCGTGCGATTGAACCTTCATTCGTGCGATTGGACTCAGTCGCACCACACAAAACACACCCATTCGCACGACCCAACCTCCATGCGCACGAATCAACCCTCAATCGTGCGAATTAGCTACTTTCGTGCGATTGAACCTTCATTCGTGCGATTGGACTCCAGTCGTGCGAAACACGCACAATCGCATACACTCAGTCGGTCACCTGACTCAATCGCACACAATCATTCATACGCATGACTCAATCGCATACAAACACCCAGTCGCACGACTCAGTCGCACGACATGCCTAGTCGCACAACTCAGTCGCACGATTGACTTAGACGCATGATTCAGTCGCACGACTCACTCAGTCGCACGGCTCAATCGCATGACAGACCCAGTCGCCGAACTGCAGAATCGCGACTGTGGTCGGGCTGAGCAGCCCCCGAGCTGCTCTAACGGGTTTTATACCACGAGGACTTCCAGAAACACTCAACAAACATACCAAACATGAAACACAAGCAGAAAGACCTCACACGCACCCACTCGACCTCATGTGCTCGGATGAACCCGAGCACCCGAAACCCTAGAAAAAGCAGCAGTAAAAACCGAACCAAAAACGGGTTGAACAAGGTTGTCTACCTGCTAGGAACGCGTACACACGATGATACCCAAGATTTGGTAGTGAAAACGAGACAAACGTGACGATTTTTGGTGCTAGATCGAGAGAGAAAGTGGAGAAAATGTTGAAGGTGAAGAAGATGAAGTGGGGATAAATGGCTGGAATGGGGTTTATATACCCAGCCCAGGTTTGCAAAATTACAAGTTTAGTCCCACTTAACCCTCGAGTTCCCAAAAATTTGTTTCGGTGATTACGATCTTAAAATGTTCGTTATATTACGGTTAAAAGCGGGTTTAATGGCATTGATAGCCTAAAATGGTTTATTATGACAATGATCGATTTAAAAAAAATGATATATTTGGTGGTAATGGTGATGAAATTTATAAAGTTTTATGCTTAACACACGTTCTCGAAGGAAGTACAGGCACAAGGGAAAAATAAGCAGACATGATTCCGTAAAGCAGGAGTTCATGAAGAAAAGGAAGATTAATTAAATATTTCCATGTTATTTATGTCGTTCGACGGACCTTAAGGTGACGGATGTCACAGTATCCCCCAGTTGAGAGAGTTTCGTCCCGAAATTCAGCTGGAGTTAGGTCCAAGAGTGTCATCCACGAATAAGTGTGGGTATTTGAGTTTCATTTGATCTTCCCGTTCCCATGTAACTCTGGCCCGCGTTTCGAATTCCATCTTATGCGAACAATTGGTATTACTGCGCTTCAACTGTTTGACTCTACGATCCATGACTCAATGGGTTCCTCAATAAAATGAAGCTTTTCGTCAATTGTGATATCGTCAATGGGTATGTGAAGTGATTCGTCAGCCAAACACTTCTTGAGGTTCGACACATGGAAAGTATCATGCACACCGTTGAGTTCTTGGGGTAACCTTAATCGGTAAGCCACTGGACCAATTCTTTCGTAATCTCGAATGATCCAACGTATCTCGGGGCTAACTTCCTTCTTTCCAAACGAACAACTCCTTTCCAAGGAGAGACCTTGAGTAATACTCGGTCCCCAACGTTGAATTCTAGAGGCTTTCGACGATGTCGGCGTAGCTCTTTGGCGATCTCTAGCGGCTTCAGTCTATCTTTGATTTGGAAGATCTTGTCGGTTGTTTCCTGGATGATCTCTGGGCCTGTTAGCTGGCTTTCACCAATCTCGGCCCAACAAACGGGTGATCTACACTTCCTTCCGTACAACGCCTCGAACGGAGCACACCTAATGCTGGTGTGGTAGCTGTTATTGTATGAGAATTCAATCAATGGCAAATGAGTATCCCAACTACCACCAAAGTCAATTACACACGATCTCAGCTGTCTTCTAGCGTTTGTATGGTTCGTCACTTTGGCCATTGTTGAGGGTGATAGGGGTAATCAATGTCTAATCGAGTGCCCATCGCTTTTTGTAGTGTCTGCCAAATCGTGAAGTGAATCGGCCGTCACGGTCGGAGATGGAGATGATTGACACCGGCACACGTGTCTTGTCACGACCACTTTGATGTACAATCTCGCCAACTTGTCCATTTTGTAGTCTTCTCGGATTGGCAAGAAGTGTGCTGATTTCGTCATTCGATCCACTATGACCCATATCGAGTCATGCCCGTTGCTTGTTTTAGGAGTTTGGTAATGAAAGTCATGGCTATATTCTCCCATTTCCACTCGGGAATTTCAGGTTGCTATAATAATCCCGATGGTTTCTGATGTCAGCTTTAACTTTCGAGCATGTCAAGCATCTGCTGACGTACGTGGCAATGTCTTTCTTCGGCCTGGCACCACCAGTACAGATCTTTGAGGTCGTGATACATCTGGTCTGCGCCAGGATGAATAGAATATCATGTCTTATGTGCTTCATCCATGACCAAGGTAGTACACCTCCCCACTGGGGTACCATATACGGTCCACGAAGTACTGTACGCCATCGTCCTTGCACATCAGTTGTTTATCCAACCCTCGGAATTTTTCTCCCGCAAGGTTTTCTTCTTTCAACGCTTCATACATACGTACATACATACGTACATACATACGTACATACAACATACATACATAAATACGTACGTACGTACATACATTCATACATATAT